>JAJMJE010000004.1:600000-879495 GCA_030568915.1 Starmerella powellii | reverse complement strand
AACTAATGACAAGAGCATATAGTATAGTAGAAAGGTCGACTGATTTACATAATAATAGTGTGGTTGCTTATATAGTCCGAGGATGACTCATCGTCCTCTCCAACAGAGACAGGAGGAGACAGGATACGCGGAAGAGACAGGATACGCGGACGACACTGGATACGCGGAGGCGGCGGGATAAGCAGAGGCGGCGGAATACGCAGAGGCGTCGGGATACGCCTGCAGGCCGGACTAGGAGTGCGGGTTAGGGGCGCGACGGGAGCTTCAGGACCGCCATTATCGACCGTACGGTGCAGCCCTTTGGTTTGGCCGGCTTTCTGATCCTACCGCCTCGAAATAACCAAGAAACCCAACTCGATGCAGAACTCGCAGGTGTGGACCTCGTCGTACCCTGAGGCGGCCTCGCGAGAGCAGAGCTCGCCGCCCGTGCGACAGGCCACGCTCGCGCTCGGAAATGCCACTCCTCCGTCGTCATTGCGACACATGTCGCTGAGCTCGCAGGGCTCACAGGCTGATATCTGGGCGCCCCTGCACACGGGCCGCTCGATGAGCTCGTCTCTCGCGGGCAGTGCGTCCAGCAGCGCGCGCGGCTCGTCGTTTGGAGCGTACGGCGCGCTGACGACCCTCAGCTCGACCTCGCAGCGCTCGTCGGCCTCTACCTCGTTTGATTCGGAACGGTTCCGCAGCGGCGGCGTCGCGTGGGGCTCTGCGGAGCTGCCACGCCGGCGTCTCGCCAGCTTCCCGAGCGCAGAGCCCGGAACCACGGGATCGCCGGGCACCACACCCGAGCGCGAGTCGTTCCTCGCTTCGCTCAGCCCAATGGCTCCCCCGGAGACCCAGCTGGACTTCACGGGGCCCGCAATCAGTATTTTGGAACGCTTCTCGAACCTCGGCGATGCGACGAAACGGGCCGAGCTCGCGGGCAGGCCAGAGGCCCCGCACACGCCGCAGATGTCGCCAGAGGTGAGCCAGGCAAAGCTCTGGACACCGAAAGAGGCGAAGGGCTCTGTCCCGGGCCCTTCTCTTGGCGCTGCGCTCGGCGGTGGCAGCGTGCCGGTACCGGTGCCCGTGCCGATCCCGTCCGGGAGCTCACTCCCCGGATCAGTGCCTAGCCCAATGCTCGGGCAGGTGCCGGTGCCTGGCCCCGTCGGTGGGGCTGGCTCGTTGCCGGGGTCGCTGCCTGGATCGGCGGGATCGCAGCCGGGGTCTCAGCCCGGATCGCAGCCCGGATCGTTGCCGACGTTTCGCCCCGGCGCTGGCAGCGTTCCGCGGGGCTCGCCGAGCCAGCCGCGCCGCAAGAAGCGCAACGACTCGCCCTTCCTGGAGCGCTTGAGATCCTCGGGCACCTCCTCGGTGCAGCTCACGGATCTGTTCGGCAACATTCTGGACGCCAGCACGGACCAGCACGGCTCGCGGTTTATCCAGGAGCGTCTTGGCGCCGCGCCTCAGGCCGTGAAACACCAGTTTTTGGCCGAGGTTTTGCCTAGCGCGCTCGCCCTGGCCACGGACGTGTTCGGCAACTACGTTGTCCAGCTCTTGTTCGAGGTATGCAGCCCCGCCGACCGCACGGAGCTGTGGACGGCGATGCGTGGCAACGTGCTGCCGCTAACGCTGCAGATGTACGGCTGCCGTGTAGTCCAGATGGCTCTGCGGTACCTCGATCGGAGCGGGCAGCAGGAGGTCGTTGCCGAGCTGCGGGACCATGTGCTGCGGTGCATCCGCGACCATAACGGCAACCACGTCGTACAGAAGGCGGTGGAGTTCGTCCCAGCGGACGACATTGCATTCATATACGAGGGCATGCTGAGCCAGGCCCTGCCGCTGTCAAAGCACATGTACGGGTGCCGTGTCGTGCAGCGCGCGCTGGAGCACGGCTCCAGCGAGACACGCACAGTGCTCCTTGCCACGGTCCGCGGCAATATAGATGGTCTTGTTCTGGACCAGTACGGCAACTACGTGGTCCAGCATGTTGTCGAGCACGGGCCGAGCGCCGACCGCGAAGTCGTGCTCGACCACCTCATTGCCGAGGTCGTGGCGCTCAGCGGCCACAAATACGCCTCGAACGTCATCGAAAAGTGTTTTATCAAGAGCAACCCGCAGCAGCGCAGCCAGATGGTGAGTGCCATCGTGAATGCCACGGGCAAGGACGGCGAGCCGGCCGTGCTCGGCATGATGAAGGACCAGTACGCGAACTACGTCATCCAGCGGATACTGGGAACGGCGAAAAACGAGGACTACGACCGGCTCGCGCGCGCTGTTAAGAAGAACCTGCCGATCGTCAAGCGCACTTATCACGGCAAGCATCTCCAGGCGATCGAGCGCCGGCTCAGGCCATGACGACGCAAAGGATTGCCGACGCGACCCACGATGGCCATGACTCGATAGAATCGTCACGACTCGGCGGAATTGCCATGACTTTATGGCATTGTACATGTCTGTATATTTATCTAGCATATTTAATTAATTGACCTGCTTTGGCCTGGACAGCAGACCTCGGCGACCCTCAGTAGGATTCGGACTGGCCTGAGCCTTGACTCGCGAATTATATAATTTAGTAGTTCATCTCACGTAATACATCATAGATAGCGTGAATATACTACCATGGAGGCTCACGGCCAATTGTTGCCTGTAACTACCAAACATCCTCGGTTTACTCAAGTCTGATGATTCGAGGAGTTTGCATGTCTTCGGGAATCCCACTTGTTCCCTTAAACCACCGGCCTTCCAAGGTAGGTGGCATGCGACCTGCATCGTCGGCTCTGTTCCATGCTTATATTAGGTAACAGGAATGGACTCCTTAATGAACCTTACGGCCGTACCATTCCAAGGGTCGCCGTCCCAGGTCGAGGTCAACGCAGGCCCAAGACTTGGCTCACATAAGCCCAGGGTGCTAGGTCACATGCGTGGTCAGCCTTAAAGGATTTGTTGATCAGTTTGAAACTCTCCATCTTTATGCACGGGCATTACACATATCAATGAGGATTCGTCCGAGGTTGTGTTTTTGCTAGTTGAAAAACATAATATTGACCACTTCTGGTGGCGCATTGCGCTGCACAGAGAATTTTTGGACCACCTTTCTTGAAGGCGCCAAGTGCTTGGCTTAAGTAGTGTATGTATGAGACCGCAGCTCGATAGGCGCGCGGCCAGACGTTAGTGATGACATTATGTGTGATGCATTGTTCGGCAGTGGCTGACTAGCTTCGTTAACAAGTTATGTTGATCGCTCGGTCGCGTTCAGTTGCCTTGATCAGTTGCGCAGATCCGCGCACGGGTTTCGCCGTCCTGGCGTGCTTGGAGATCGTGCGACTGGATCGCATCGGCTTTTGGCGCGACCAAGCTTGGCGATGCGGGAATTGTGTATCAATTAAGCGTAATATTTTGCAATGATTATCTTTATGTCCATAATACAGTGTCTAAATGCATTGTGCCGTCATGTCGAAGTCGTTAAGCTTAGAGCAACAGGGCAGCCGCGGCGAGGCCGGCAAGGCCGCTGAGGGCGACCTTGTTAGCACTGTTCGCAATCGCCGGCGTGATGTCCTGAGCGCCGACCGACGGGGCGCTCGAGTTGCCCGGGCCGGCAACAGCCTGCGAAGAGGCAACGGCCGGGGCAGAAGGCACGGCCGAGGCGCTGCCAGTCACAGTGCAGGGGCAGTCAGTGATCGTCAAGGTCGTGGCCTCAGTGGCCGTGTAGGTACCGCCATTAGTGGTCAGAGTAGTCGGGCCCGTCACAGTCATAGTCAGGGTCTCGACGACGCGCGTGGTGAGAGTAGACTCCACGGTCGTGGTGCCAGCCACAGCAGCGGGGCTCGTCGAGACGGCGGTAGCACCGGCGGCAGGGGTGCCGGTCGAGCTCTCAGAGTTGGCCGGAGCAGGAGCAGGGCCCGAGGCAGGGCCAGTGGCCGGACCGGTGGCCGGGCCAGTAGCGGGACCAGTGCTCGAACCAGTGTTGACGGCACCAGCAGTACCACCCGGAGCAGTAGCAGTAGCAGTCTCGGTCTCGAAGATAGTCTCAGTCTTGATGTCAGTGACGGTCTTGACACCGGTGGCCGTGCAGGGGCAGTCGGTGATCGTCAGCGTCGTCTCGTCCGTGACAGTGTAGGTGCCACCGTTCGTGGTCAAAGTGCAGGGGGTGCTGATGTGCGTGGTCAAAGTCTCGACAATGGTCGTGTAGTCGGTTGTGTAGGCAGTCGTGTACTCAGTAGTCTTTTTGGAGTGCGAAGCGTTCGGGCTCGCGGCCGGGGCCGAGGGGCTGGCCGTGGTCTCAACAGCGGCGGCTGACGGGGGAACGCCGGTCGTCGTGATGGTGCAGGGGCCCGTAACGGTGACGGTGGTCGGCGCAGTCACGGTGATGGTCTGGCCGTTCGTCGCGAACGTCGTCGGCTCCGAGCAGTACGTCGTGAGAACATCAACAACGGTTGTGTAGACGGTGGTGGCACCGGCGGCCTTGGTGTGATCCGGCTTGCCGGGGGCCTGGCTGAAAGTATAAGACGAGTTCGAGGCAGAGACGGCGCCAATGAGGGCGAAAAGAATGGAAGTGCTGAACTTCATGGAATTAAAAGAGTGGTGGTCGAAAGAGGGTGAGGATCAAATATAAAAGAGTGGATGAAACGTTCACTGGGACCTGAGCATTTCGTCAACGGCCCCTCGCTCTATTTATATGCGCCGGGCTTACTCCTGCCTTCGCTTCCGGCGCGTGCTCTGGTCCAGCCGAACGGCCCGTGCCCTGATTTAAGGATGTGTGGGCGCAGGGATATGCATGCGAAGGAACGCGACGCGCTCTCGAGACGCGCCCTCGAGACGCGCCAACGGCCAATCTGCTTCAGGGCTGCCCCAGGTAATGGCTATTAATAGCGCGTCAAAAGACGCGTGGATATCCCGCGTTACCTCGTCTCCTTTCTTCCTGGCGGTATCCAGGAGAGAATGCGCCGGCCAATCCAAGGGCTCGTCGTTGCGGCGGCTGAGCAATGGCCGCGGCTGCTAGGCCGAGCGGTCGAGCACAAGAGTCGGTCGGAAACTTGGTATATTGGATGATATGTATATAGATCTAGACGCGGCCGGCGTGAATCCCTAGGATACGCGTGCGCGCCTGCTAACTCTTAATTTCGATTATCTGCTCGAATGTCTGTTCGATTGGTTGTCCACTCCGGTCGCACGAACGTTGATCGCATCAGCGGACTTTGTAGCTCACGCGAGTAACAGCCCGAGCAGAACCAACTAAATATTGGCAAACACAAATCAGACAAGAACCCGAATGGTGAACACGAAAACCTAGATACTGAATACAGATATATAAATTATGGACTTGAACACGCAGCAGTGATACGCGAATATCACGGTGACTTCGAATAGCGATTGCGAGTTACTACACAGAGTGACTACACATAGCACAATGACTAGAACTGCATAAGCCGAGTGGGCCGCACATTACCATTCAATAATTATAGCCTCAAAATAGTATGCACAGCATTTTGATTTGTTCAAATTGACATTTATTAAGTCTAGGCAGCCTTGGCTTGCTTCCGTGGCGGCTTTCGCGCCTTCTGGCTAGGCTTCTTGACTTTGGCCTCTGATTTCGCCTTCACTGTTAGATCGGGCCGGAGCACGGGCGCGTAGCGCATCATTTCTGGCAGAATAACCATCTGGATGTGCGACCCGCGCACAAACACAGAGTTCATATGTTGCTTCGTGCCCTCGCGGCTCGTGGCGATGACGTCGGCCAATTGCATGTTCATATTGTCCTCGGACTTCACCAGGCGGCCTCGGTATGTGACGCCGCTGCTCAGCTCCACGCTCACCACATGCTCCTGGCTCTCAATCAGGAGATGCAGCGGTGCGCTTTTCATTGCTGAAAATAGCTAGGATCAGCCAGCTCGAGGTCTAGCCCGTGTACGTAAGCAGCGACCTCCACATTTCCTGGTAACGGTTATCTACGCCTTTGTAGCCTCGACACTGGATCTGCGGGCGTGTGACGAGCCGCATTGTGGGATCGAATGAATGTGTCTGTGTCGCCTGTCCGACTCGTGTTCAATGTCGACTCAATAACGGCGGTGGCTGTATCCTCGAATTGGCTCTACCTCACTGGCGGGCCATTGACGGTCGTGCGCATAAATCTTGACTCGCCGAGCCGCGTGGAGGACATCCAGCTGCCAAGCAAACATGTAACGTCTGGAGATTTCATCCGGCACTTATTTCCCGACGCCACGGGCCGCAGCTTGCTGGCAGTGACGTCTCGCAAGGAGCATTTCTTCTATTCGGACAGCAAGCGCGAGTTCAAGCACCTCGGAAAGCTCAGGGGGACCACGACTATTAGCGCATCTTTCCTGAACCCGCACTGGTTTCTTATGGGCACGGAGGCCGGCAACCTTGTGGAGGTTGGCGTCGACTCCTCGGCCAACGAGACGTACTTCAAGCGCGAGCTCAGGCTCGCCTCGCAGGTGTGGAAATCACCCGCGAGAGACGCGATCAGCGGCGTTTTTGTTTCGAATCGCGAAGTCATTGCCTCGTGTGGCTCTGAGGTGCTGAGATGGCGCTCGGGCTCGAAACCGTTGTCTGTATCTGATCTTGCCGATTCGGTATTCAAAACCATGCTTAGCTCTGCACCGGACGTGCAATTCCGGGCAGAAAGATCGATTAAACAGATGGTTCGCTCCCCCGATGGCAAGACGCTGGGAGTCGCGCTGGGGCAGAACCTGGTTGCGTTTAGACGGACGTCCGGCGAGTGGGAGGAAGTCGATGTGGGCTCAACGGTGAAGTTTTTGGCGGCCTCGAACCATTATTTATTAGCAGTCACAAGCGAAAAGGACTCTGCGCAAGCGGACCCAACCTACTCCGTGAAAACAATCAATACCTACACAAAACAGGTTGTCAAGGCTACGCCCATCTACACATCCCGCCCCCTACGCGGCGTCAGCATGGACCCAGAGTTCGGGACATTCTGGCTGTTTTCAGCCTCAGACCTTTTCGAGATCAAGCTGTCGGACGAAGAAGCCGGCATTTGGAAAGTGCTTACCGACCTCTCCCGTTTCGAAGAGGCGCTGCAAGTCACGAACTCCAAAGCTGCGAAGTCCGCTATTCTCAGAAAATATGGCCAGCACGAACTCGAGCAGGGTAATGTAAAGCATGGTGCGAAGCTGCTTGGGTCGAGCGACGTTCCGCTGGAGAGCGCGGCGCTCGATGTCATGAACAAAAAGCCGGACGAGACTGTCGAGCTTCTTAATGCACGGCTCGCAATCACAAAGTCGAAGGCACAACAAATAATGCTCACAAGCTGGCTGGCACAGCTCGGTGACTACTCATTTTTGAACAAGAACCAAATATCGTGGGACCCAACCACAGTGCTCCAAATACTGAAGGAGCAGGGCGACTCCGAAAAGTACCTTGCCGTGGCCATCAACATTGGCGATATCAAGGCGGCTGTGTCTCATAACATAGCGAACGAACAGTGGCTCGACGCGTTGGATCTGCTAAGGCAGTACGAGCCCGCTGAGCTTGTGTACGACTACGCCTCTGTTTTGCTGAACAAGGCGTCGAAGCCCACAGTCGAGTCCTGGATGCGCATGTCGAACCTGGACGCCTCGAGGCTGCTGCCGAGCCTGATTTCGTACTCGAGCGACTACAGGGGCCCCTTAGAGGCGAACCAAGCACTGCGATACGTGCGGCACCTTTTCCGGTTCAACCACGGCAAGGCCCAGGCCGCGGTGTCCGGCACCGTTCCGAGCGTCGCGCTGTTCAATGCCATGGTATCCATGCTGAGCATGCATGCCGGCGATGAGGAGGTGCTTGCCTTCTTGAAGGAGTTTGCCTCGAGCTACAACGAGCACGAGTTTGCGCTGCGCATGTGTTTGAAGCAGCGGCTGCACAAGTCCGCGGTGTTTCTCTACACGCACATGGGTCTCTATGAAGACGGCGTGCAGATCTGCTTGGACATCGGGACCCCCGACATGTACGAGATCGCGATCGATATTGCGAGCAACCAGACAACGGCTGCGACGCAGGGCAACGAGGAGCTCAGGAAGTACCTTTTGCGGAAGATCGCCCAGCAGGTCATCAGGTCGCAGGGCCCGAACGCCGCGATCCAGTTCATCCGTCTGCTGCGTGTGGACGACCTGCTGTCGCAGTTCCCCGAGTTCGACACGCTGAGCGATCTTGCGCCCGAGATCGTCAAGAGCCTCGAGCAGACGAACAACAAGCTGAGCACGCTGAGCCTGGAGATCGACGAAACGCTGGACTCCTCGGAGCAGATGCAGCGCGAGCTCGCCGGGTTCAAACGCCGGTCGGTGCTGGTTGAGCCCGGCGAGCCGTGCTTCATATGCGAGTTCCCGCTCGTCACGCGCAAGTTCGTTGTGTTCCCCTGCCAGCACGGGTTCCACATGGACTGCGCGCTGCGCAAGCTCGGCGAGTTTGGCTCTGCGAAGGGGGTCACGGACGAGTGTGTTCTGTGCTCGAACGAGAACCTGCAGCAGATCGATGCTCCTTTGACTGCGGAATTCTAAGCACTGACTGTAATGTACGGAATATGTACGATACTACGCACATGTACGAAACCGCGCACAAAAAATGTTTGAGTACACGAAAAATGTAGGAAACCACGCACAACAAATACGCAACTACGCGCGAAAAATACGCAAATACACACAAAAATGTTTGAAGTACACGAAAAATGTAGGAAACCACGTACAACAAATACGCAACTATTTAAAAATGCAATGAAACTCGCCGCGAATCCAGCTAAAGAGCTCAGAGTGGGAAAATAAGAAGTGGGTGACAGAAGTAGTGAAAATTAGAAACTATGCAATAGAGACCGGAGTTCAGCTAGTTAGCGCACGAGGTCATGCAGCGATGCAATGACACCAACGCTCAAATAAGCACCTGGTTGATCGTCGACTGCAGGCTCTGTGCGGGCGCGAGCTTCATGAAGTTCCGATTCAGCGCATGCGCCACGCCGTCATGGAGCTCTGACGGGCTGCGGCACAGCGCGACACAGCCCTCGGCCTCGAGTTTGCGCGCGAGCTCGAGCTGGTGGTTGTCCATGAGATCGGTGTTGACGACGACGAGGACCTTGCGGTGGGCCGGGCCGTAGCCGCGCTCGACGGCGTCGAGGATCGAGCCCGAGCCGGCGTGGGTTATGACGAGGTCGCAGCTGTGCACGAGGCTCGCGATCTGCGGGCTGAAGTCGAAGCCGTGCGTGTTCGGCAGGCCTGCGTCGAAGGCCGCGCCCGCGTGGCCGTACTGGACCTCGAGCGCCGTGAAGCCGCGGTCGGCAAGAAGCTGCACGAGATCGCGGTCCACGGCCTTGATCAGGGACGTGAACGGCACCGTCGCGCCCGACAACACTATGCACTTCATGCCGCGCTCGAATGGCACTGGCAGCGATCGGCCCGTTACCCTGCCCAGCCTTGAGCCAAGCCCGGTAAACAAGCGTCGCGATGCTGTTGGACGTGAAGCTGAAGGGACTCCCGAACGAGGAGCTCGTGCAGGGCTATCCGGGAATCCCAGCGACGTGGCCGCGCGTGGCCGGGACCGTGGAGATCCGGCACCTGCCCGCGAATGCGAAGGAGTCCGTGCGGACCCCGCTCGAGGTCCTCAAGGTCGCCGTGACGCTGTTCCGCACAGACTCGATCGTCGTTCCGTCGCACCGGCCCTCTGTCGCGGCCTCGAAGCGCGAGCGGTCGTTTCTCGTGACCCGCCAGAAGGAGATCTACACGGCCCCGGCGGACTCCGATCCGTACTACGCGCTCGACGTGCCCTTCACGCTGAGCCTGCCGGCGAAAAAGCCGCCGTGCGCGTCCATCAGCCTGCCAAAAACTCTGGAGTCGAGCTACCACCTGCTTGTGTCGTTGGAGGCGCGCAACGCGGCCATGAACGCGACGGTCACGACAACATACTCGTTCCCCGTGCGCGTGCGGCGGTTCGACACGCTCGCGACGTTCGGCACGTACAACAAGCCCATAAAGGGCGAGATGACGAGCAGCGACCATCTCGTGGCGCTTTTCTGGTCTCTTCCCGTCTCCGCCTACGGCCCGGGCGACAAGATGAGCATCCTCCTGCAGGCGCAGCCGAACCAGGACTGGCCGAAGTCGAAGAAGGTGAAACTGAAGCGGCTGTCCGTGGAGCTCGTGCAGATCACGAAGTACGTTATACCCAAGGACGACGAGAGCAGCAGGGAGGCGCAGCCGCCGGCCCAGGAGTCGTCCAGCGGGCTGCCCGAGGAGACGGAGACAATGGAGACCCGCACGCGCCTCGCGAAGACAGCCAAAGAGTTCACGTCTGCGGAACAGGACAAAAAGGCCGCCATTGAGACTCCGCAAGAGATCGAGCTGCCTGTACCATCAATATACAAGACGGACGGAGGAATTTTGCCCAAGGAAACGCCCTTCGTTGGATACGACGGCCGCACCGCCTTCACGAACTCATCGTCGCTCTACAGCATTGAATTCAGGCTGGTTCTGAAGGCGCGATTCAGCCATGCCAAGGACATCGAGGCCGAGCAGCCCATCACGATGTCGCAGTTCGACCACGGAACGTGCATGGTGTACATGAACAGTCTTGTCGAGGCGGCGCAGCGGCTGAAACAGCTCGATATGCGGGCGCACCCGCCGCTGCGCTGGGCCGAGCCGCTGGACCAGAAGATCCGCATTGTGTGAGGGCTGCCGCGAACTGTCCCATTGGTCCGGTACTCTGGTCCGATGTGAGCCCCGTTCTCACTCAATGCCCCATTGGTGGCATTGTAGCTGGTCGTGATACGTTGTGAAGCACGGCGAGCTGCTCGCTCGGCCGCGATCTGCGCGAACCACCGCGGTCTACTGCGATCCACGCACATTAGTGAGATCACGCGGTGTACTGAGATCCACGCAACTAGTGAGAACCGCGCGCGACGCGTTAAGCACCCGCGCCAAACTCCAAACGCCTATTTATTTTAATATTAACGCACTTAACGAGCCCAACCTCCCGACATCTCCCGTAAACGGATCTCAGCTACTCATTTGAGGATCGGGTTAGGTCAAGGCAAAACTGGTGTCGCGTCGCCGGCCCTTCATTAAAGCATATAAACAATCGGGGGCAAATGAGAGAAAATGATCCACCACCAAACATCAACAATGTTGAGGTGAGTGTGGGCTGGAACTCGTCTTCTCCCAAAGCGGATTTCCCGTTCCCCGATAGCGTGGACTCCGGAGACACGCCGATGAAGACGCCGAATGCGTCGGTGCGGGACAGAGATCGCGGTGCGTCTCTAACCAACACGGGAATCCTGGGGAGCTACTCCACGCTGCTTCCAGGCTCGTCGCCGCCGCGTCCGCGGGTCACAATGCGCAAACGCAAGCCCGAAAGCCCGTTGCGGCCGATGGGCCGATCCATGCTGAACCTGGATCCGGCCAGCGGCTCGGCCCCGCCGGCGTCGGACCAGCCCTCGAAACGCAATGCGTCGTTTCCAAGCGACAGCGATGACGACGACGACTTTGTGAACGATATGCGCGGCGTAACCAAGCAGACTCTGGCAGAGCCCGCTCTCAGCGACGATACCGACTCGGATCTCGAGGATCTGATCCAGATGCGCGCGCCGGTGCAGTTTGTGCAAAGCTATTTCACGAACCGCAAGGTCCTGAGGTTTGTTGTGCAGCGCGTCGAGCAGCTTCGCGGCTCGCTGGCATTAACTTGCACTGATTCACTAAATGCCGAATGCGTCGTGCGTTTCGAAGATTCGTGGGCAGAAAGTGCAGTGACGCGCGGCGACGTTATTCATATTCTCAGTTTCGGCGCGAGAAGGGGCCCAGGATCCACGGCCAGCACACCCAGCACGGCCCCGCTCGACACGAACGCGCCAATAATTGTTCGAGACTCGGAAGAGACCTACGCAGTCATCAACCCAGACGTCCTTGTTCCGTGCACGTCGGTTGCAGAGGCTCTAATGTGCGAACGCCAGGTCATTCTCCGCAGCCAGGTGCGCGTGCCGGCTGATCTGAACGCGAACCTCGTGCTGGGCAGCATCAAGCACGAGTTCATCCAGGCCTGTTTCACGCAGAACATCCTGTCTAGCGCTGGCAGCATGCAGGATGCCCTTCGCGCCGCCGCTGAGGCTTACACTCTCGACTTGCAGCTTGTAGACTTGGACGTGCCCACTGCGATCGACAAGCTCCAGTCGCTTGTGCCGGAGGTGCAGAGATGGGGACAATCTATATGGGGCCCCGCGGCTCCCGGCAGGTTTGCAGAGCTGCATCGCGGCACGGGCCAGATCAAGGTGCGTCTGAACAGGGCCGCCTACATCGAAGAGGAGATCCGCTCAACGACGTACGGGCTCGTTGGAAAAATCGATGTTACCTGTGAAGCGACCGAGTTACAGAACGCGACAAGCGGCGGGGCAAAGCGGCTCGTGGGCCTCGAAATCAAGACCGGAAAGAACACGCGCAGCATCTCGCATAGGGCGCAAACCTCCTTGTACACGCTACTTCTTGCCGAGCGCCATCCTTACAATACACACCCATGGTCTCTGCTGTACTACTCGGAAACGGGGACCACGATCTCGGTTGTATCGATTCCTGCCGAGACAAGAGCTCTGATTCAGAAGCGGAACAGCGTCGCGTACGATATGTGGCAGCTTCCGCCAACGGCGTTGCCCGTTCCGACCGTCACCTCCGACTCTACGTGCAACTGGTGCAGTCGGAAAGACTCATGCGTCATCTACACGGCCGTGGTCGATAAGGGGAACACATGGGACATATCTGCGCTCACAAATGTTTACTCGAAGGCGCAGAATGAGGGCAAGCTGGCACCTAGGTTCCTGGAGTTCATTGCACACTGGCACGGGCTCCTGGACTTGGAGTTCGAGGTCGGCAGACGCAGTGATAAGCTACGGAGCCGGCAGTGGTGGATAAACAGCCCCGATCCGATCATGTGGGAGATCAAAAAGCACGAAGAAGATTCGCCGATGCAGGGGTTCGTTTACCGCTTGGCCCCCTGGACGTCCAAATCGCAGGCACTGAACTCTCCGCTGAATCTGGGACTTGATCCTGATAATGCAGCGGCCGCGGGAGACGAGCCTTCGTTAAAGGCCGAGGACTACATCATAGTTAGCACAAAGCAGCACATGGGGGTCACATTTGGCGTCATCGTTGAAGCATCTCCGAACTCGTTGAAGATCTGTGTGCACGATAAACTGCTGCCATCTGGCAGTTACAGGATCGACGCTGAGCAGTGGACCATAGACACCCACCTCGGCTTGGCCAGGTACAATTTGAACAGTTTAATGGACAGCGACCGACTAAGAGAGCTCATTGTCGAGCTGCGCGAACCTAAGTTCTCAGAACTCAGCTCGAAACGGTTCCAGTCAACGGTCGAGTGGGCGTCGAACCGGGTTCTTCCAGCATCGCAGGACACCGCTACCGATACACCTCTGCAGAGCACGGTGGGCCATCCCAAAGCGGCCGTGTCAGACATGCATAACAACTTGAACGAAGATCAAACCGAGGCTCTCAACAAAGTGCTCACGGCCAAGGATTACACGATGATTCTAGGGATGCCCGGCACCGGAAAGACGACCACCATCGCGGCCATCGTAGCCGCGCTTGTAGACAGGGGGAAAAGCGTTTTGCTGAGTGCATACACGAACTCAGCGGTTGACACTATAGTTTTGAAGCTGATCTCGGCCAAGGTGCGCTGTCTTCGCTTGGCAACAGCGCGCAAGGAGAGCGTGCACCCGGACGTTATCCCGGTCTCCGTGTTTGCGAACTCCACCGACGGCGGCGGGGCGCCTCTTACCGAGTTTCTTGATTGCCCCGTAATAGCATGCACGAGCCATTCGGCCAATAACAAGCTGTTCACGCTGCGCGAGTTCGACTACTGCATTCTAGACGAGGCGTCGCAGATCACTTTGCCGTTCTGCATAGGGCCGCTGCGGTTGGCGTCGACGTTTGTGCTTGTTGGTGACCACTACCAGCTGCCGCCTCTTGTGCGCAACCAACGCGCCAAGGAACTGGGCCTTGCCGATTCTCTGTTCAAGATTCTGTGTGAAGCACACCCGTCGGCAGTCGTCGAACTGAGGCGCCAGTACCGCATGTGCGCCGATATCATGAGCCTCAGCAGTGATCTGGTGTACAATGGCCGGCTCGTTTGCGGCTCGGAGGCCGTGGCGAACCAGAAGCTGGAGCTAAGCGTTTACCGTGTTGATCCGCAGATTCCGAACGTCCAAGCCATTGATCCCGAAAGAAAAGTTGTGTTTCTGAGCACGGACGGTCTAGGCACGGCCGCATTCGAGCAAGTGCACAAAAACGGCCGGTCCAACGAAACGGAGGTGCAAATCATCGAAAGCATTGTCAAGCAGTTCTCGCGGTACGGCGTTGAGATGGCGAACATGGCTGTTATCAGCGTTTACCGGCAGCAGCTGTCGCAACTGACCACGCGGCTCCACGAGTACGTCCTCCAAGGCCTTGAAATCCTCACCGCGGACCAGGCGCAGGGGAGGGACAAGCAGTGCATTGTCGTGTCGCTTGTGAGGTCGAACGAGCACAGCCATAGCGGCGAGCTACTGAAAGACTGGCGGCGCCTGAACGTCGCTTTCACAAGAGCCAAGAAGAAGCTCGTGATTGTGGGCAGCAAACGCACAATGCAGCAGGCCGAGGGCGTGTCGTCGTTCTTCGAGTACATTGAGCGCCGCGGATGGGTGTATAACGCCGTCGCCGCGTGAAGCACGGCTCTGTGACCCAGAGCCTATGTGTGACCCAGAACGGACACACGCAACTATTTATTTACAAAACATACATAAATTCCACATGAACTCCGCACATAACGCGCATGGCTGATTCTGACAAAGGGGCTCGGCGAGCTTTATTTGCGCGGCCTTGCTTTAGTTCTGTATCCAGAGCTACTGCTCTCTCTAATTAAAGTCTAACGCGATGCTCAGGTTGTGTGACGTCATACCCGCGACCAGCTGCGCGGTTAATATAGCCGAGCTTTGGGTACCGCGAAAGGTGAGGACCCCACTGAAGGCGAAGCCACCATGAGTGGTGGGAAGCGCCACAACAGTTTGGCACTAAACAACGCACGCAAGCATGCCACAATGCCTGAGCGCGCCGCGTCCCACTTTTGCAGAAACGATGCATAACATCACCCAAACGCGCTGCTCTCACACTGGCAACAATTGATAGCACAAAATTAGCACAATTCAATTACTTAGTTACATAGGCTGCGGCAACTGGGAATGAGCGGCTTTAGTTCACCCACGCCCGCAGGATTACTCGTTCAGGATATTTCCGGATTCAAGGAGCCAGTCATCCAAGGGCGAGGGTTCGTTCTCGCTCGACATACCCTGGTTCCCCACAGTTCACGGTTATTCGTCTATTTTGGCAGTTGAGTCCCGTCAATTGCAAGCATGGCTATCGGCATTTGGCTCTGGCTGTTGTCAGTAGCCCATGCGTGCGGTGTTGCGTAAGTACACTTCGGCATTTTGCGTGCCTCTTTCCAGTTTCATAGCATTGAGAACTAACACCGTTCAGTATTCACCTAGAGCTTGTGGACCGGATCCTGCCTTCGCTTCCGCCGCGACTCGCGCGCCACTACAACTACATCCGCAGCGGGGCCTTTTATCCCGACGCATTCTACAATTGCATGGGCCAGTACGACGTCGCCGAGGACGCGCATTGGCCGCCGTTTTTGGCAAACGGCATCCGCCTTGTGCACGAGCGCCGGGCGCGCGGCGAGGACACGGCTCAATTCGAGGCGTTTTTGCTGGGGATTTTGACCCACCAAGTCAGCGACGTGAGCTGGCACTCGCTGGGCATCTTCCAGGGGCTGCTGCGCGCCATGGCCGAGGAGGAGTTCCATGGGGACTACGAGAAGGCGCACAGCGTTCTGGACATTGGCGGGGACATGATCCACCTGAAGCGGCACACGATCCGCAAAGAACGCAGCACCAAGTGGGACTTCAACTTGCATGACATCCTCGACCTGCTCGAGGTCAATGGCTACACAAACGTGTCGACGACGAGTATCCGGTACTGCATGGCGCGCGGCCACGCTGCGTACTCGGCCGAGCTGCGCGTCGCGGGCCTCGGCTACAAAAGGTTTGCGCGACAATCGCCGCTGCTGTTCGACGAAATGGAGTCGTATTTCTCGGGTGGACTCACTGACATGCACGAGCAGATCGAGGAGTGCGTTCCAAACCTGTTTGACTGGTTCAACAACGGGGTGTCGGGCAACCCGTGGGGCATTTGCCAGGTGTTCACCGGATCGCAGTACGAGCACAACCACCCCTTTGCGGCCTCCAACGACGAGGATCTGGATCCACCGCACCGTGATCCACCGCACCGTGATCCACCGCACCATGATCCACCGCACCGTCATGACGCAGCGCAACGCCATGATCCACCGCACCATCACGGAAGCGACGAGGTCCTTGAAACAATCGACAAACACATCGACGTTTCGCGGCGCTCGCCATCCATCGTGAGCTCGCACAATGTCGGCAGAGTGCTCGAGCTGCTGCGGGACATTCTCATGACCGGCAAGGAAAAAGCACTGCTGAGCTGCGAGCCCCAATTCATCCCGTGCAGCTACATGCAGCCGCCCGCACACACGTCCCATGGCCACACAGGCATGTCGCTGCTGCCGTCGTACGGCCAGTCGCTGATCTTCTGGAACTCGAGCCTCGTTGTGGGTGCGCCGAACGAGGGCCGCGTGTACATCTACGGCAACACGTCTCTCGCGACCTTCGACCACCTGCATACGGCCGTGTCGTCGGACCACAAGCCGAAGCGGAAGGGCAGGTACGCGACAAAGTTCGGGCACAGCCTGGCGGTATGGAAGGACTACCTCGTCGTTGCGAGCCCCGGGGTCAACGAGCTCGATTTGTACGATGCCACGGGCAGGTGGAGCGGCGGCATCCAGTGGGCGAACACCACGACGCTGTACGGCGCGCGCGGCACAAAGCTCGTTGGCAAGACGCTGGCTGTAGACAGCACGACGAACGCCATGTACGTTGGCGCGCCATACTCCGACGTCGTGAACGATCGGATCCACGTCGATGAGGTTGTTGCGAATTCGTCGAAGGACCTGAACGATGGCGTCGATCGGCGGTTCGACCAGATCGGCATGGTGCTCAAGCTGCCAGCGGACATTCTCGAGGATGCTGTGCGGGCCAAACAGTACGAGGTGCTGGACCCCGAGCACTACCTGCTGTACCGGGGCCAAAAACATTACGAGCACGCGGGGATGTCGTTGACGGTGACGCCCAAGGCCGTGCTCGTGGGATCGCCCGGCGAGAGCATCGTCCAGGGGTTCCATCCCGTTTCGGGCAAACACCTGTTCAACCTCAACGGGACTGCGCTTGACCTACAAAAGCCCAGCGGGTTTGGCGCGCACCTGCTTACGGGCAACAGCGATGTGACGATTGTTGGAGCTCCGTCAGGCTCCGTGCCTTCGAAGTTCGACGTCGCGCCGCCGAGCCAGGAGGGCGTGCTCACCATCTACAAAAGCGGCCAGCCCATCCACATTGGCGGGGGCAGCGACTTCCAGTGGTTCGGCTCGAACGGGGTGGTTGTTGGATCGAAAGTGTACGTCGTGTCCCCGCACGCGAGCGAGGGCAAAGGACAGCTCTGGCAAGTCGACCTCGACAAGGCCAAGCCGCGCACTGTAGGGAGCATCCAGAACTCGTTTGCTTCGGGGTTCGGCTCGTCTATTGCATCGAACGGCGAGGTTCTGGCGATCGGCATGCCGAACTACGGCGTCGAGACCGGCCAGACGCGCCGCGGCGCGGTGGCCATCATCCGGATCCCCTGAACGGGCCGGGAGCGAGCTACGGGCGACCGTGAAATGCAGATGGAGCTCTGAGCTAACGCACGGCATGGCAGCCATTAAACAACCGCACGAGCACACTACGGGTGACCGTGAGCCGCACTCTGAGCTATGGCACGAGCGCATGAGAGCCACGGCACGAGCGCATGTATTCGCATATCATTATTTATTATGTACAATAACACGAAGAGATGACCATCCAACCATCGCCCGTAACCCACAGATCAAGGCTACTTCAAGCTGGCTATGCAAAACTTCCAAGTTCAGAAATAAAAGTGGAGCACACTTCGGCTGATGATTCCGAGAGACAAAGCATTGATCTCATCTCCAGCACCTTCTTCGTTTCCGGCACGCGAATCCCCGAGAACCTATTTCGGGGTATAGAACCACTTCGGGGTATAGAGCCACCTCGGGGCATGGAACCACGTCCGAGCATAGAACCACTTCGAAAAATAGAACTACTTCGGGGCATAGAACAGCATCATTCTCGTGTGCAGGCTCCCCTGAGGAGGCTTCGCCTTGATCCCGCCCGCGGCATCGATGAGCGCAGTGACCCTCTCCAGCAGCAGCTGGCGCGCCTCGAGCTCGTTCGGCGAGGGCGCGTGGTACTTTTTGTTGCGGTTCTCGAGCCGCACCTGCAGCTTGCTGCCTTTGGCGAGGATCGACTCAATGGCCTTGCGTTTCTGCGCCTCGAGGTCGTTTTTCGAGATCTGCCAAGACAGGATCACCTCCTTCGCCTGCGCCTTCTTCGGAGCAGCCTTGCCGGCCGCCCCCGCCGCGTCCCTGGCGAGCAGCGAGGCAGACCCGCTGAACAGCCGCGCAAGGCCCCGGCTGGGGCCCAAGCCTGGCCTGATCAATAGCATCCAGTCTATTTCTAAACTGGCTGGTTATGTAAGTCGCGTCGACCGTGAAATTTCCAAGCCTTTAATAGCGCTGACCTTGGCCCCACGAATTCGGGCTGTTTGACTTGTGGTTGCTTGTGTTTGTGCATTTAACCTCGGTCCGCTTATTTTTGCACTGAACTGCTTGGAATTGGCTCGGTTTGGTTTCGTGTTTGCTCTGCTGTGCTGCCCCAGCAAAACTCGAATTTGTGGAGCGGCGTGACGGACTTGCGCTCACACATCTGGTCATCTGAGTCCAGTTTTGTTGCTGTTTCCCTCTAACCAAAATTGCTCGAAATGGCGTACGTCGAGGCCGCGCGAGAAGCCTGCACACAGCTCCTGGCGAAGCATGATCGGTCCTCATTGGTCCTGTCGAAGTATGTGCCCTCGAGCTCGCTCAATGGATGGCTGGCGCTGAGGTCGCTGGCCATCGACACTGCGAAGATCGTCGACAACATGCGCGAGTATCCTGTGGCGCTGGCTCGCCTACAGTTCTGGAAGACCGGCATCCAGCAGCTCAGCAAACAGGCCACGGACAAGAACCCGGCAACGTTGCAGCTGCTCGGCTACGCCACAACCACCGAAAAGGCAAACATCCACAAGCGGTACCTGCTGACGCTGCTCCAGACGCGCGAGCTCCAGCTGCAGCAGAAACCTGTGCGGACGATCGACGATCTGGCTCGAATCGGCGAGGGATCGCACTCGCAGGTCCTGTACGCGACGCTCGACATGCTGCAGGCACGCGAGCCGGGAACCAACGAGTTTCTGGCCGCACACGCCGAGCTCGACGAGAAAGTGAGCGAGATCATCGCCCACATTGGCCAGTCCGCGGGCATTGTTGCCGGGCTGCGCGCCATGGCGTTCTATGCGCAGCGCCAGAACCGCGTCACGCTGCCCTCTGAGGTGCTGCGCGCGCACGATCTCAGCGACCAAGCGATCATCAACGGGCTCGAGAAGGGCGAGCTGCCCGCGAACATGCGGGACGCCGTGTTCGAGGTGGCCACTGCTGCCAACGACCACATTCTCGCCTGCCGGTCGCAGCTCGAGGAGCTGCGGGCCACCACGGGCAAGCTGCCGCGATCGCTCGTCACGACGGCCATGGCCGCGCTGCCGATCCAGCTCTACCTCGAGCGGCTCGAGCACAACGACTTCGACGTGCTGAAACCAGGTCGCGAGTGGAAGCTTCCGTGGAGGACCTGGCGGTTTCACCGCACGAAGCGCTTGTGAAGACTCACCGGTGGCTCGGGGCCCTACACATTCGAAGGAGACTTTGCCCGAGCTGACCTCGAACCTTGTATATAGTGTATAAATACCAGACTCATCAGGCACGCCGTTGCCAAGAAATTGAGTATTCAGTGCCGCGACTGCACAGCATATTCACCTTACATCTACTACGTTTAGATTGTCCCAGACCAGTCTCAAGCGAACCGAACACGGCTTTGACTTGCAGCACACATTTCAGCCGCGGGCCGAGCGGGTCCTAATAAGCAGTACGGCCCAGTGCACCAGGTAGCGGCTCACCAGGTAGCAATGCGGCGGCCAAGTGCACAACATCACTGAGCCTCAGGCCGCATGTAGATGTGCCGACAGATCGTGGGATGTCATTGACCCGACAGATCGTGGGATGAGCGGACGGATCGTGTTGTGCCAACAGATCGTGGGATGTGCCGACAGATCGTGTTGTGCCAACAGATCGTGGGATGTATGTGAGCCATAGATAGATCGTTCGAATTAAATAGCTGGTCAGATCACCGCTAGTAGAAGCAGCCTAGGATTATTTCAGATGCTATGAACGCGGTCTTTGGAGCCCGCGGCCTACGTTGCCCGCCACGAGCGAGGTGCCAAAGTATGCCGCGGCCGTGCCCGCAGCCGCGTAAAGGGATTCCGAGCTGCCTGCTTGCAGCAGCTGTGGGAACTCGTAGAAAGTGGCCGTCGTGCCCACGAGCGCCACGACGCCGCCGGCAACGAGGCCGTTCAGGCTCATGTCGCAGATGAACCAGATGCTCGGCACGATTATGACCCAGGCCACGACGCCGTCCCGGGGCAGCTTCTCTGTGAGGTAGAGCAGGCCCAGCAGCGCGCCGTAGCTGCGAATGAGGTCTGTCTTCCAGTTGCGCTTCTCGCTCGCGCGCTCGAGCCCGGATCCCGCCGACGTGGGCCGCGATCCCGGGCCCGCGGGCACGGCAAAGTCGTCGCCATCATCTCCATGCTGTGGCACGGTGAGCCCGGCAAATATGACGAGTGCCGATCCGACAACAAGCAGCTCGACGCGCTGGCGCGTGGAGGGCTCGACGGCCGGTGGCACATGGACGTGCATGAGCATGCTCTGGACGACGCCGAACACAAGCAGCGTGGCAATCTGCACGTACCAGCTGTACGGCCTGTTGCCGAGCGGCCTCAGGGACTTCTCGCCCTTGCTGGCCGTGCTCAGCCGGCGGACCTTCGTGTGCATCTGGTGCGACGGCGGGTGCTCGTTCAGGCCGAACCGCGAGTAGCCCGTGGGCGGCGCGCCCGAGTTCACTGAGTCGCCGCTGATCTCTGCGAGCGACGCGCTCGATCCAAACACGGTCCGCAATGCCGATCCGTCCATTTGGTTGCAAGAGTCTTGTTTGGAGCTGGGCATGTGAAGCTGGGCATGTGAGAAGATCACGATGATGCAGACCGGATCCCACCTGATCCCATTGGGCTGGCGACCGGTTGGGCGGAAACTCAATGCTCAACGCACAAATGCTCAACGAAACACGCGGGTTTCGCGACGCAAACCAGCACAAAAAGTCTGGGCCGTGCCTGCTGCCATGCTGACGTCACAGCTAGAACGCCGACAGGACAGTAATACGATACCAACAAGTAGTACTAATAACACGAAATAATAACAGGCCTACGTTGACTCGGGCCACTGCTCATATTTCCCATAGAGCTCATTGCTGCACGAATCATGATCAAAGCCACAGCGCCAAGCACCAAAACACCCGGAGCTGATCTCGACTGATTCAGCACTAAATTACAATCCAGCCCAGCATACAAATTTCGCCCAACTTTGGCTTAACTGCATATTTGATAGCCTAACTACATACTTAATTCGGTGGAACGACAATTAATAATTAGCAGCTCGCGCTTTACAGATCGAAGTGCTGCAGCCGCATCGCAACACGGCCACGAGAACGTGTTCGCGGACCAGTTGGCACACTCAGCACTTCCGGGACAGGCAACCCCACTCCGCGTTGAGATCAGGCTCGAACGCAGTGGAATCCATGGAACCCCCGCAACGCCTCACTTGCTACGCACGCCCTAACATCTCTCTGCACGACCGTTGTGCCCGCGAGTGACACGCTTCGATGGCGGGTACTCTCCGGGTAAGGGTTTGCTAGCGTGGCCGCGAGAGCAGCTATATAAAGGCCGTGTTTGCCTACTCTCGGTAGATTCTTCAGACTCGAAAGTATTTGAAATGGCAGGCTCTCTCAGTGTTGGTTCGCAATTCCCCAAGGGTGTTAAGTTCACCTATGTTCCGTACTCCAAGGAGAACGCGGACGTGACGGCCTGCGGGGCTCCCATCCAGCTCGATCTCGACAAGGAACTTGCGGGCAAGAAGGTCGTGATCGTGTCTGTTCCCGGCGCATTCACGCCGACGTGCATGATTGACCACATCCCGCCGTACGGCAAGAAGCTCTCGGAGTTCAAGCAGAAGGGCGTCGACGAGATCATTGTTATCAGTGCGAACGACGCATTTGTGCTCAGCGCCTGGGGCAAGGCCATGGGCCTCGCGGACAAGTTCAAGTTCGCCAGCGACGGCAACGCTGCCTTCTCTGAGTCCATTGGCCTTAGCATGGACGCCACGAAGGGCGGAATGGGCATCCGCACCACGCGCTACGCTCTTGTCGTCGACAACGGCAAGGTCGAGTACGTTGGCGTCGAGCCAAACCCCGGCGAGGCCACCGTCAGCGGTGCTGACGCGGTTCTGGCTAAGCTTTAAATATGAATGATATGAACATATATTGATTAACCTTTACGATTCTTGTTACAACAGTACTCGCACTGCACTCAATCAGGGCCGGATCCGTGTGTGTGCGGCAGCTGAGCGTTTTGAATTGAGTTTGCTCTGGAATATTTATCACTGCGTTTCGCACAGCAACGCATAGCACATTCTGTGTCCACAGTTGGCCTGAGATGGCTCATTGAGCCTTGTCGCTGCATGCGTCAGCAAGCACCCAAATAGCGTTGATCACCGGTTTAGCAGGTGAAGGAGGCACAAAAACCAATGCTGGCGGGCATAGATATGTTGATCAGCTGAACTCGAGCCCAGTCGTGAATGCGTCTGATCCTAGTTCGGTGGTACGCTGCCGTTGCCATCTTGCAACACCACCTTATGGGTCGCATGCCGCTAACGTGCGAGACTGGCAGACTTGGACTCGAGGTACAAAGAAGCTACGAAGAAAATCCTTCCTGAACTTCGTATTTCAGTTTTTTTGTTTTGATTTTTTACCTACGAGAAATATATAGAGTCTTTAACTGCAGTTGGCAAAGACGCAACGATAGCCGGATCTTCACACCGTCACTTCATTTGCTCACTTGCTGTTTCCTGCAGGGGCTAGTCAGGCAGGGCTAGTCGGCAGAAATAGAAACCAGAATTTCTCTTCGGCAGCCGGCGGGAAGTAAGTGATAAATGGCAATTATAGCTATAGGAACTTCCTTGGCCGACTCGTGGTTCTGGTTGCAACTGTTGTTAGCACTAGTAGGGCAGCTGGCCTGCGACGCGCGGTCAGCACACTATGCTGCTGCTAGCAATGTCGGCCTGGAAATCACATTTTCGATACAGATTCAGCTGAAGCTCCATGGTTTTTATAGTTCAAGTCGCACAATGTAGTCATCATATGTGACTGCATAAACGATGAAGTGGAAAATACGTATGCAGCAACGCAAGCTGACTGCATATGCAAGATCGCCCAGCACCCCTCAGAGGCTCTGTGATAGGCCACAGCACGTTAAATTAGTCCATGGTGCATTGCGTGACCGTGACTTCTCCGCCTTGACTGGCTCAGGGATGGCAAGGGCTATCACGAAGTATAACGGAAATGGCACTGTTTATCGCCGCTGTTCGGGTGCTTTCTAGTCTAATATAGCATACGTAGTAAATGAAACTTTTTAACCTTCACAGAGAGCCACTTCAGCTCAATACGGTGATTTCTAGACAACTCGCGGCCTCTGCTATGTGAACAAGGGCATGGGCATGCAGGGTCATGCAGTCACTGTATTGGTGCACCCAATTTAGTCACAGGCGCATGCGAGGCCAGTTCGCCGGCCCAGAATCTTGCAAATATCCACAATCTATCAATTGTTTGCTGAGGGCAGCGAATCTGCAGCCCGCTGGTCTATAGCTCCGTACCTAACGCGGCCAAGCGCACGGCCTCAGCGCACGGCCTCAGCGCACGGCCCCAGCACACGGCACCAGCACATTAAGCATCTCACACAACTAAATTTATTTTTAATTGCCGAGACCAGCGGCCACGCGAGTCTTAGTGCCCTGAATGCCGCCCGCTACTCGTCGTCGCCTGTCGTCGCCTGTCGTGCTCATTGGCAGTATGTCGTTCCGCAGATGAAAAATGCAGCTCGCATAATTTTTTCATCCTCAAATGTCGACGGTCATCGGTCTTTCGTTCGGTAACACGACTTCGTCGATTGCCTACACCAAGGAAGGATTGGTCGAGGTCATTGCCAATCCTGATGGCGACCGCACGATCCCCTCAATGCTGTCGTATGCGCACGGCGACGAGTTCCACGGAACGCAGGCGAAGCACCAGATTGTGCGCAATGCCGCGAGCACCGTGGGCTTCTTCCGCGACTACGTGGGCCTGAAGTTCAGCGATATTGATGCCACCGCCGCTGAGCGCACGGCGAAGCCCGTGGAGGGCAAGTCTGGCGAGGTTGCCTTTGAGATCGCTGGCGAGGTGAAGAGCGTCGACGACATCATTGTGCGCCAGTTCACGCGCATCCACGAGGCCGCCCACGACTACATTGGCCGAGAGATCGACGGCGTCGTGCTGGCGCTGCCCCACGACTACCCCGCCGCTCAGCGCGAGAAGCTTGTTGAGCTCGCTGGCAAGGCCGGGCTCCGCATCGTCCAGGTCGTTGGCGAGCTCACGGCTGCGCTGCTCGCGCACCTCAGCCGCGACTCGGCCCAGATCAACGACGACAAGTTGTTCGTTGTTGCCGACTTTGGCGGTACGCGCTCGGACGCCGCGGTCATCTCCGCGAACTCGGGCATTTTCACGGTCGTTGCCACGCACTCGGACACGAAGCTCGGCGGCCGCCTGCTCGACAACAGCGTGCTTGCGCACCTCGCCAAGGAGTTCTCGCAGCAGTACTCCGTGGACCCGCTCGGCGAGGAGCGGGCCGTGGCGAAGCTTGTGCTCGAGGCCGAGACGCTGCGCAAGACGCTCAGCAACTCGACGACGTCGCAGTTCGGCATTGACAGCGTTGCCGGCGGATACGACTTCTCCGGCAGTTTGAACCGCTTGAAGTACGAGGTCGTGTCGCGCCAGGTCTTCACGAAGTTCGCCGAGTTCGTGACGGCTTTGCTGGCTAAGGCCAAGATCGACGCCTTGCTTGTTGACGAGGTGCTGCTGGTTGGCGGTGTTTCGTGGACCCCGAAGGTTGCCGGCGTGGTTGGCCAGCTCTTCGACGAGCGCACGAAGATCGTCGCGCCGAGCGTCGACACGAAGGCCGTCGACCCGGACGAGCTTATTGCGCGCGGCTGCGCCATCCAGGGCTCGCTCATTGCTGGTCTCGACAAGGAGGAGCTGAGCCAGGTCGAGCACCACCTCCAGGCGGCCCGCCTCTCGAAGACGGTCGGCGTCGCATTGGGCGACAAGGTCGTGCCGGTTCTCGGCGCGCACTCGCTGTTCCCCACGAAGAAGACCGTTACCATCGAGGGCAGCGCCTCGAAGCTGCAGATCGTCGAGGTCGAGTCTGAGATCAAGAGCACCGTGCACAAGCCCGAGCCCAAGGCGGCTCCCGAGGGCGACGACGACGACAGCGACTGGGGCGACAGCGAGGACGAGGAGTACGAGGTCCGCGAGCTCGTGCACAAGGCCGCGAAGGTCCTGGCCGAGGTCGAGGTCGCCGTCAGCGGCTCGGCCAAGGTCACTCTCTACCTCACATCGGCCCACAAGCTGCAGGTTGCCGTGTCCGCTGGCGACAAGACGGTTCAGGGAACCATTGAGTAGATACATAATTGCGGATAAAGCTTAGACAGTCACGAATGCAGAAAGATGCAAAGAACTGCTTTCCCATGCCAGCGCCAAGTGGATTGGCAGAGCCTGGGCGTAGACATCGATCTGACGCCCAGCCTTTAACCCGGCATAAAGCTCCGTCAACCTGCACTCAACCTGCACCCATATTGTGAGGCGTCGTGTACAACCAAGCAAAAGTAAATTAATATGATACATCGGGTATTCTCCAAGATTACATTCCCAGATAGGGCCAAACATGCGCTTGTGATGATCGCAACATACTTGTGATGATCGCGATATACTTATGAATAGCCGCTTAGTATGAAGATAGTACTTCAAAAACAATATTCCGACACTTTACAAACATTAAAATAAATGTATTATAACTTGAGTCTCGCCTGATCTGTCTCAGCCGCCGATTTGAGGCCTTGATGACTGAGCATACATCTAAGCAACCTCCATGTCATTCGCCTGGCCCGGAGGAGGGGCCGAAGTGCCAATGAATGCACGAGTTTACGGCAATCCGCAGATGCATCCGCAGATGGCAATGCCCCCGCAGATGCCAGTTTCCACGGGCTCGCGGCCGGCGAGCGCCGCGGCTCCAAGGGGCGCCGTTCCGGGCATGGCCGCAAACATCCCGCGCGGCCCGTCTGGTGCCGGCGTAGTCAACAGTTCTGCGGCGGCAGCGGCGGCGTCCGCGGCTGCAACCGGTGCTGTTTCGGGCGGCTCCGTTGCGGACCATGTTTGCGACGTGTGGAAGAAGAACCTCGCGTACCACATGGCGCTGCTGCGGCACTACATTTCCGTGTTCAACTTCGTGACAATCGACGTTAAGTTCCCAGGAATCGTATCGCGTCCGATCGGCACGTTTCACTCCACGTCCGAGTTCCACTACCAGACCCTGAGGTCGAATATCGACCTTGTTGAGCCCCTACAGCTCGGACTCACCCTCACAGACGCAAACGGCAATGTACCACCGGGCGGAAACCACATGGGCACCTGGCAGTTCAATTTCAAGTTCGATCCCTCGGTTGCCATGTGCTCGAGCGAGGGTCTCGAGGTGCTGCGCCAAAGTGGCCTCGATCTAGCGCGGCACCAGAGCGAGGGGATCGAGCTCGACGAGTTCTTCGACCTGCTCACCACATCAGGGCTCGTGCTGAACCCGCAAGTTACGTGGGTAACGTTCTACTCTGGCTACGACCTCGGCCTGCTGGTGTCGCAGCTGCTAAATAGGGCTGTACCCAACGAGAAGGAGGACTACATGGATCTGGTGCGACGGTACTTCCCACAGGTGTGGGACGTGAAGATGCTCGTGAAGGCGTTCAACCTGAGCCCGAAGAACTACCTGCACGAGATCGCCGAGGATTTCCAGCTTTCTAGAGGCTCTGTCTGGTCTTCTGCGGGTGCAGACTCGCGGCTGACGGCGCTGTGCTTCTATGAGATCATGCGCAGCCTTGGCGACCACGCGTTCTCTGTGAAGAACCGGCTGTTCGGACTCGAGGCAGAAGGCCAGTTTGCAGAGGACGATATCCAGGTGCAGGTGCAGGTCGCCCAGGCACAGGCACAGGCTCAGGCTCAGGCTCAGGCCCAGGCCCAGGCTCAAGCCGTCGCTGCTCAGGCCCAAGCTCAAGGAATGGCGTCTGCGCAGGTGGCCGGCGGCCCTCCGGGCATGGCGCCTAACGGCGTGCCGCCGATGATGCCGATGATGCCATACATGTTCAATCCTGCTGCCAACCCGCCGGTCGGGGGCAGACAGCCCGTCTATTATCCGAGATAAGCTATACGTTAGATATGCTGTAGTTTTAATTGCCTATGCTTAATTACATTTGCATTTGCGTGACCGATTCGTAGTAGCGCAGGTATTAATTGATTGCGTTGATGAATTAGACGGCAGGTCCGAACTGTGACGGGCTACAAGTTGTGCCTTGAGCAATACCGCAATTTATGCTGCTAGCTGTGCGGAGTGGCCCGCGTCAGAGATTCCGAGCTTCGGATCTAATCGTGCGCCGACCAGGGATCACGACTACGTGACGAGTGTTCTATTGCAGCGAAGTCTCATTGCGCAGCTGATTGAATTTCTTCCATTAATGGCTCAATTCTGCTCATCTAGATCTGCACCGATCTGTGCTGCGATAAGATTCGGGCACGCTGTGCACATGCAGAGCTAATTCCAACCTGAAACCGCCAGCGAACCTCGGCGCTCTGAGCGCCATTTAGACGGTTTCAGCTACCAGGGTCACTGACCTTGGCTCAGCACGACCCAGATCCAGCATATTTTGACCCCTGCAGTTAAACTTCAGCGATTTTTATGGACAGCGAAGTCAGGCCGCTGTTCCAGTCGAACTCGCGGCTCGGTCTACCGCCGCGCAGACAGCCCAAGCTGGGCGCCGGTGTTTATGGAAGCGGCCACTCACGGTCGTCCAGCACGCTCCTCCCTGACAGTGAGTTCGTGAGCTCCCCCCGATCCGTGTCTGGCACGCCGCCGCACCAACCACGGCGCTGGTCTTCGCTGTACACCGTCTCAGATGCGGGCGAGCCAGATGTAGCTTTGCAGACCAAGTATCGACCCAGGTCGCTGCCGCCGCAGCCGGCTCTGCCCGATCTATGGATGGACATAGATTCCGAGGTTGGGTCCATGGACCCGCAATGGATCCAGGTCTATGCTCCGCAGGGCTATCGCGGACAGATGGCACTTGTGCCGCTGTCACAGGTACGGAGATCGATCGACGAGCGCCGATCATATGAAGAAATGAGATCGAATGGAAGAACGCGATCCTTCGGAGGGGGCCACGAGAGCCGAAGATCCTTTGATAAGGGTCGCGAGCCTAGCTCGGTGTTCCGAAGACCGCGGGAGGTGCCCCCCTTATCTACAGAGTCGATTTCGCCGCTGTTCCGCTCGGAGCACCAGCTTTGGACAAAGCCCTTAATACAGGAGCCGCGCAAACCTGACGCGAAGAAGGGACTGTTTGGTCGGCTACGGCGCAAGCTAAGCACGATTTTTCATAAGGAAAAAAGCAATGCACGTCCCGCGAGCACCAGCCAGGCGCACGGTTCAAACCAATCGAGTATCCCCTCAAGCAGCCGGCCACCAAGCATGAGGCAGCCTAATGGCACACATATTTCAAACCAAGAGCCTGTCTCCCACGAGCCAGGCCCATGGCCTGAAAACTCGAGCCGAAGGCCTCAGCGATCACGCAGAACGAGCCAGCTGTTCAGTTTCGCGGAGGAGGACGACAGCAGCACTGCCAGCAGCCCCGAGCTGCAGGACAGTATGTACTAGTCGAGCAAGTTCGGCTCGGGCGATGGCCTGGGCTCACTTTCTATAGCCTATAAAGCCCGTAATGTCATGAACGATTCTAATTTGTGATCCGCACTGGGCCATCTAGGGCTTTTGACTGCAATATGTGGGGATCTGTGTCGTTGGTACTCGATCGGTTTTGCTACGAAGTGCCAGAACCTCGGGCTCACAGGTCAATTTGGAGCAGTAGGGGGCCGAACCTGACCATCGCGAGTCGAACTTGTTACCATCGCGAATCGAATGTTAGTGTCGTGAATCGAGTTACCTGCTACTGCAAATCACATTCACTGCTACTTTGTATCGTGCGTGCCGCTATCATACGTGATGCTTTCAGCAACTCTTCGGCGACATCCAGGAACACGCGGCTTACCGCCACAAATGGCGCGTGGTCGGCACCGGGCCACGAATTGGAGCCAAATATCAAAATAATATTACTCAGTACCAAAACAAGTATTGTATCGAAAAGTAAGCAAGTCTGACGCGCGTACAGGCGCCCGTTCGCAGCCGGCAAAACATGCAGCGACTCTTTCATAAACCGTTTTGGGCCCGGCCAGGAAACCAGGGTTTGTATACAGGGCTAGGTTACGTTGCGCAGGAGTCGCGGCCGAACTTGACAAGCAGTTGCCACTGCGGGTGATGATGGATATTGTAGATTTGGTGGGGAAGATCCAGGTGTATGAGGATCCCGAGAAGCTGGACGCGGCCCTTGGTGTGTTGCCTCTAGACGCGTTGTTTGCAGAGGCAGCCGAAGGTGATCCGCGGTGGTCCGAGGAGGATCGGCTGGTGCAGGCGACGCTGCGGTGGTTCAAGACGTGGTTTACGTGGGTCAATGCGGCGCCGTGTCAGAACTGCGGATTCGAAAACACCACTGGCCCGACGCCGGGCCAGCCGAGTGCCGAGGACCTGCGCTATGGCGCACGTGTGGTCGAGCTCTGGCACTGCCCGCAGTGCTACGCGAACACGCGGTTCCCGCGCTACGGCGACCCCGTGAAGCTGCTGGAGACGCGTTCCGGTCGGTGCGGTGAGTGGTGTAACGCGATGCAGCTGATTCTGCGCGCGCTCGGCCGGGACGTGCGTCACGTCTGGAACTCGGAGGACCACGTGTGGAACGAGGTGTGGTCACCGAAGGCGCGGCGCTGGATCCACGTCGACAGCTGCGAGGCTGCGTTCGACAAGCCCCTGATATACGCTGACGGCTGGGGCAAGAAAATGGCGTATATTCTGGGGTTCAGCGTTGGCGGCGCAAGAGACGTGACGAAACGGTACGTGCGCCGACCGGACGCGGCTCTGCCGCGGGAGCTTGTGCCCGAGGACCACCTGCAGCAGTCGCTGGCCGTGGTCACCACCGATCTGCGCAGCGGCTTCGATCCCGTGGATCAGGTCGAGTGGTTCGAGAGGGACGAGGCCGAGAATCGCGAGCTTGAGCAGCTCGCGCCCACCGCGAGCGAAGACGTGCTGCTGCCGAGACAGAGCGGCAGCACTGAATGGACCGTTGCGCGCGGCGAGGCCGGGGCGTGATCAGGCCAGCCAGGTGAGCGAGGGAACCTAGGCTCGGTGACTGTCTGCGTTGCCGCGGATCGGCGAAGGCTTAGGCGGCTAAAGAGCCATAACGGAGGAAGCCAAGGAGATACAGACTCGCGCTGGAAACTGCCTCGGCAGAGCGCGAGAAGTGGCATGCAGCTGGAAGTGAAGACCCGCACGGACGCGGGATTGTATTTATCCGTACACTGTACTTGCATTCTATTCTTGCATCGAGCTACTTGTCTGCATTTGCTCATGAACTACACTTGCTCATGAACTGCATTTGCACACGAACTCAACTTATATAACTCTAATACTCGCTAGACATTTCGCATTTGCTGCATTGGTACCGCCTCATATTGATCGCACATGGCACAGTCCATGTTGACTGTGCCTGCTAGCTGTATTTGCATATTAATTGTGTGTTATCTGCACTTGCATAATTATTGCGTGCTCGCTGCATGGCAACTGTGCTTATATAGCTTACATACGACTACGTTAACGACAGCTGGACTTGCATGGTAATTGGACTTGCATGGTAGCTGGAATTGCATGCCAACTAATTACTAGCTACTTACGCCGCAACGCTTGTTAAATGCATGTTAGCTGCAAACTGCTATGTTAGCTTCGTTTGCATACATGTTAGCTGTAAACCTATCATGTTAGCTCAGCATACTAAATGCATGTTAGCTACAAGCATACTGTAGCTGCATTTGCATACTAGCTACATGTTAGCTCTCTGTGCTACCATGTTAGCTACAATTGCATCGTAGGCCCACTTATCTATTACTATGTGTGAGGTTGTACATTAATTGCATGTCAACTGAGCTTCCCCATTTTTCATTTGCAGTAGCTACGCTTGCATATTAAATGCATTAACTAAGTGCATGTTAACTGTCCTCGGTGCACTTTAACTGTTGCCCGCGAACAAGTTGACCCAACCCAGCGACTCACCATGTCGGACCGTTTGAGCCAGCTCCAAACGTGTCTTGACCAGCTGGTAACGCAGTTTTTCTCGAGCCTGAACTACATAAACCAGCACCATGACCTGAAGGTACCCGACGGCTCGCCCTCACACGTCGTGAAGGTCGAGGACGCGCAGACGCAGTCGGTGCCTGCTGAGCAGCTCGACACGACGATCGCCGAGCTGTCGAAAGACATAATAACGAAGGCGAAGCAGATCGAGGTGCTTATCGACAGTTTGCCTGACCTGGAGAACATAACGGGCAACCTAGAGACCCTGGAGGCCGAGCTTGCACAGGCGCGGGCCGAGGAGGCTGCGGCCAACAAAGAGCGCGAGGATCTGCTCGAGCAATGCGACAACCTCGTGATGCGCGTCACATCCTACAAGGCCGAGCTCGAGCGCCTCACGATGTAGCCCAATAGTCCATGTATATAGCTGCACTGAGCGTTATGCCGTGTTCGCGGATCAAACCACGTTCGTTCGGGACTCTGCGTTATGCGCCGCGATTTCGTGCTGGAGCGCGCTAAGAAACGAGTCGCGTGCGTCTTGTAGGCTTCGCGGCGGCCACGCGCCCATCAAGCTCGACGTCCGCGTCGTCTCGAGCTTGTCTTTGAAAACCGTCGAGGCTGGCATGCGTGGATCGTGCATGGAGTACGACACTTCACAGCTCAGGCGGGCCTTGGCAAGGTTGATGAATGCGGATTTCCACGCCGCCGAGGCCTCCAGCTTCTCTGATTCGTAGCTGCTCACCGCATCCAGATACGCCTCGATCTCCTCGTCGGACCGCATGCCTTAGTAACGCTGCCTATCTAGGCAGGTAATATGGACTGTTGACACCATGTATCTAAAAACGAATTAAAATGAATGTTTTTTTAGTGTAGTGTGTTTGTGCATGAAATGCCTGCGACATGACATGGCTGGATTTTTATACGTGCAATATGTGTGCAATAAACGGCAAAGTGCACAATACAAGTGCAGCCTAACTCGTCTTGCGTCAACCGATACACGCTTTAGCCGAGCAGCACTTGGCAGCATGCATGAACAGGATACTATCGCGAACAGACATGTGAAGCATGTCAGATCTCGCGTCGAGACTATGTGGCGGCATACGATTAAGGTTTCAAGTTGATGAGAGGACTCACAGTTACCCAACTCTCCGCAACTGTTGCACGCTGTTGCCGTGCAGCATTTAGCAGCATGTAGAAATAAGCTTCTGCTGGCAGCTAGCGAGCACCATTATAAATACGACGGCAGTTATAGCGGAAATTATCACCCGAGTCCAACCATAGTACGCACGCACATTCACGCTACACACACAACCGAAGACTGATTTCATTCTCAATAGACTTGAAAAGTTGATCGCCACTCGAATTGGGATGTCTTGTAGAAGCCTTAGGCTCTCGAGTAGGGTCTGAACAAGCTGGTGTACGACTTAGCGTCTTCTCGAATCATACTGTGACCGATACTTGTCATTTGATCGCCGCTGTCTTCACCAGACTGAGAAGTTCGACTGCCGCTCGCTTTGGGATGTTCCGTACTACTTGTGGCTATTTGTAGGATCTAAACACGCCTATGTAGGATTTTAGTAGACTTTCAGGAAGAGGTGCGATGCTTCTCGGCGTGCCACCCCAGAACACGCCTCGGCTATAATTTGTGCTTGAGACTAGCCCGATCCGTGCAGGCACGGCTGCGAATACGCTCCGAGGGTCAACATGTTGTATACATGTTACGTATGTTACGAGTTTCTGCTCCTAGGCAGATCAGTATTATAGGAGCCTCTCATGGTCTACCAATGTTCCACGCAGTGTAAGGTATAAGCGCGAGATAAATATCCTCTCTGAGGTGTAATAAATAGTGGGCAATTGCACCAATGCATAGGGTCACGCAGTCCGCGGATCGTCGGCGTCTACTGCGACTCGAGCTTCGCGATCGCCGTGCGGAAGTCGGCCTCGAGGCGCACTCTGCGCTGCTTCCGCAGGCTCCGCTCCTCGCGGAACTGCCGGACGAGGCTCGAGATGAGTTCTGCTCGCGCGTCTTCGCGCGCGGCCGTTTCTTTGCGGATCTTGTCGATACGGTCGCAGAGCTTCGCGCATCGCTGCTTCAGCTTCTCGACTTCGTGGCTCTTGGACCGCTGCAGCTCGGCCCACACGCGGACGCTGACGTCCAGTCCCTGCTGCTTCGAATGGCGCTCTCTCTGGATAGCCTCGACCTTGCTCGCGAGGTCCGCGACGTCGCGTGCAGACATCTTGCTGGCCGAGGACGCCTGGTTCTGCAGCTCGGCGAGCTCGAGCTTTTGCTGGGCAACGCGGTCGCGCAGCACCTGGATGCGTTTACGCGCGCGCTCGTCGGACTTGCGTTTTGTCGCGAGCTTTGTCGTCAGCCCGTCGATCTCATGTCGCACCCCCGAAAGCTTTTTCAAGCTGTCCTTGCGGTGCTTGCGCGCACGCGCTTTCTCGTCCTCCAAAAGCAGAGACACGGACCGCAGTCCCTCGGCATGGACGTCGACCTCGCGGCGGCGCGGCTTCGCCTGGTTGTCGTCTGTCGGCCCATTGGCCGTGGAGCTTGCCGTGCAGATGTAGAAGCGCTGCTCGGTGTTGCTGTCGGTGTGCACGATGCGGAGACTGTAAACGGTGCTTTCAAACAGTCCAAACACAACGGCGAGCTGCTTCTCGTCCGAGGCGTAGACCTGCGTCCACGGAACGTCGTTCACGTAGAACCGCAGCTGCGAGGGCTCCACGAGAAGAATTCCGACGTGCGTGGACCCGACGTAGCGGATGCGCAAGATACACGAGTTGGCCGACGGCTTTTTCGCCATCGATCCTGCGTGGAGCAGCTTCTCGCCGGATAGGTAGAGGTAGCAGCGCAGCACAAGGCCCCAGAACCGCGGCGGGCGCTGGCGGCCGCTGCGGCGCGCAGCCTTGGTTTCGAGCGCCGGCGCCGGCAGCTGGACCGCGGCGCGCGCAACGAGAATCAGCACGGGAACGCACACGAGCAGCTCCCACTTCGTGTCGAGCGCCGGAACCGCCCATCGCAGCAGGCCGACCAAAGGATAAAGAATCACAAACAGCGCCGTTGAGTCGCTCTGAGGCCGCGGAATAACGGCATGCTTCTCCATGCGTCTGTCAGCCTGTCGAGGTGCAAAAGATTGCTTTCGATCCGGGCTGAATCGCAAAGACTTCGCGCCTGCACCGGAAAACCCTTAATGCCCTTGGGACGAACGGGCCCAGCCTTTGGCCACAGCCACAAAACTCGATCCACAAAACAGACCCGAAATGCCCGACGCGTCGCGGAACTCGGAGCTAATAATTCCGGTCGTGCCGTTGGATATCAACCGCGAATCAGAACTCATTGTAATTTCCGAGCTCGAGTTCGCGGAGTTCGCTGTGCTGTGCGAGTCCTTGGCCAATGAGTCCGCCGCACAACAGAGCTTCAATAGCCAGATTTAGTCTCATTAAGGTTGATATCGAGCTTGTGGGTAGCCGAAGTTCATAGAATGGTTCAAATGACTCAATTGCTGTGGCTGCTGGTACTATGTTGTGTCACTGTTTACTATCATCGTGTGGTCACGGTATGGTAATGTGTGGTGAATATTATGTGTGGCGCTGTGGTTATGTGTGGTCATTGTAATTATGTATGGCGCTGTGGTTATGTGTGGTCATTGTTATGTATGTACGGCACTGTGGCTACATGTGGTCGCTGTGTTCATGTATGGTGGTCATGCATGGGGTGTGGTTATTTATGGGGCGTGTGGTCATGGATGGGATGTTAGCGCATGCTATGGTTACTGTATCCTTAAGTGAGGTTGCAGCTGTGCTGTATTGATAGCTGGGTTATATAAAGCAGGAGCCATTGGGTCGTAGTGATAGGTGATAATTGGGTACTCGTGGTGATAGGTAATTACTGGTAGGTCACTATTGAGGCAGCTGTGCTGTTACTGTTATTACGTCCTATTACGGTGCTACGCTTTGTGATGCCACTGTTATGATACTATGTTACGATATGGTATTATAGTGCTGGTTAATAGTGTGCAGTGGTGCTGTGGTACAATTCAGTGCTACGTTTTTATGGCACCGTTCTTGTAGCGTTTCGGTGCCGTGCTGCACTGTTGCAGTATTTGCTGCTATGGAAACTGCGCTACTGTTGTAATTGGATGTTTTAGTTTACTGTTTGTATGGCAGTAGAGTGCTGCTGTCGTTACAATACCTTTGCGGCCTTGTTGACGACGGGTGGCAGGTCGCTGCAAGCAGTTGCCCGCTGATACACATATATACTGCTTAGATGCTGCCTATAGGCTACGTATGGCTATAGAGGCTGCTGAGGAGGTTCTGAGCAATCATGTTATGCTAGGTCTAGCGCCATGCGAGTTGCAGTCGCATTGTGTGCCTGCTTCGCATTGTGCACGCGTCTCACATCGTGCACTCGAGGTGGTGCACGCATTTGAGCACGTACCGACGGACCAAATCACAGCTTGCCTACTACTCTCCTCGTCGCCATCACATCGTGATTAATTTTAGCACACCTGCGCTTACACTAGCTGCTCAACAACCTGCTCGACGTTCGCCTGCTCGCCGTTCGCGGCCTCGACCTTGCCAGTCTCGGAGCCGTCGGTCTCGCTCTGCGTCGACGTGGGCGTGATCAGGCCGTGGTACGCAGAGTAGCGCGACTCCCGCAGCTCAGTCTCCTGCTCCTTGTACGCCGCGCGGTCCTCGAAGAACAGGTTGCAGTCGAAGTCCATGTCGAAGAACTGGCTGCGTTCGCAAAGGCTCTTCGTCCACGGCGAGCCGTAGATCAGCGGCGAGTACCACATGTACCAACCAACAACCAGCGACAAGAAAACCGCCGGAACCACGCGCCGCAGCACAGTCGGCCGCAGCACAGACGCAAACAGCTCGAAGCTCTGGCCGATCATGAGAATGCCAAAGTACAGGCTCGCGAGGTAGTGGTGCAGGAACAGCTGGCGCGCCATGAAGAACGACGGGAACAGGTGGAACCACCAGCCAAGCGCGTAGCTGCCGAACTGATGGTCGAACAGCGCCCACGGCGTGTTGCCCTTCGGGAAGAACGGAACGTCGCCAACGTGGTGCCAGCGCAGCAGGCGGAAAGCCTTGTAGGTCAGGAGCACGGCGATGCTCGCCGCAATCGCCCAGTACACGGGCAGGTTACCCACCAGGTACACCTGGCGGTTGAACTGGCCCCACATGTTGATACCGCGCTTCAGAATGACCCACGACGAGGGCCGCGACTCCCAGTAGTGCGAGTCCGTCAGCTCCTTGTTCACCGTCCACATTGCCTTGTTCAAGGCAAAGAACTTCTCCCAGAAGCCCGGCACAGGGTACGAGAGCTTCGGGGTCTCCGCCGGAAGCTTCGGGTTGACATTCGACTCGATGAACCACAGCGTGTTGTGGAGCTTGCCGCCACGGATGCACGACACCTCCTGCTGCTCGAAGCCCCAGTCCGGAAGCTTGACGTTCTTGGAGTAGAGCAGGCACCCGAGCATCGTGTGCTCGAGCTGGAAGTACGTGCGCATCGCCTGCACATGGTCCTTGGCATCGACACCAATGGACTTTTTGTCCACGATCTTCACGCGCCAGTTGTCGTTGACGTCACCCTCGAAGCCCTCGAAGCCGTAGCCCGAAACCTCGAAAATGTAGTCCTGGTTCGTGACGGGGGCGCGGTGGTCGTGCGAGTGCAGACGGCGCTCGGTCTCGACGTGCATCAGCCTGATGATGTCGCCATCTCTCACGAACACGGGGCCGGTCTTGTTCTCCGGGTTCCAGCTCTCCGTGCCGTTGTCTATCCGGAAGATGTTGTTGTCGTCGACGTGCGAGTACAGCGTCACCTGCTGCTGCTCCGAGCCCGACGGGTACGTTTGGATGTGGGAGTGGAGCCAGCCACCGTTTGTGTCGACATGGCGCAGCGTGACCAACGAGCCGTACGCGACGTCGGCGGGGACGTCGGTCGGCAGCCGGTTGTGCTTGAGCGAGGCCTGGAACCATCTTGGCAGCATCTCCGCGCCGTCGCCCATGTTGTCAACGCAGAAGAAGTGGAGCACAAACATGCCGACGTAGAACGCGAGCGGGACGCCGAGCAGAAGCACAAGGCGCCAAGTGAAGTGCTTGGCGAACCGCGGCACGCTGACGTTCAGGTCGCCCCAGATCCACCACAGCTGGTAAACAGTCAGGCTGCCGATCCAGCCAACCGTGAACAGGCCGACCCACTTCGACGAGACCGTGGCGCCAAGACCGAGGCCCGTGAGCAGGAGGTACCGGAACCACGATCTGCGGAAAGGCGCCGTGTTCTCGAAGCGCTTGAACGCGTAGGCCGTGATGGCGACGAACAGCACGAGCGGGGAGTCGAGGAGAATGTAGCGCGACTCCGTGATGAACGTGTTCTCGAACGTCAGCACGAGCGCCGTGATCGTGGCCACGGCCGTGCGGCAGCCCGAGGCGCGCAGCGTCGCGTAGCACAGCGCGATCGTCGCGAGGCCCGACAGCGCGGGCAGCAGGCGCATCGTCAGGTACGGGATGTGCGGCTCGATGTAGTCCTTGCCGATGAGGTCGAACTCGAAGTCCGTGTCGGGGTCGAACCCGCCAAGGAACGCGAACACGGCAAACAGCATCTTCGCGAGCGGCGGGTGCACGTCGAAGAAAAACCGGCCGATGATGTACTTCTTCGCGAAGCCGCCGAAATGCACCTCGTCAAACACAATCGAGCTGGGCCAGCCGAGCCCCCAAAGCCGCACGACCGAGGCCACGGCCATCACAAAGCCCAGCGCCTTCCAGTCGCTCCGCGACATCGAGCGCTCGGCCTCGAGGCTCGCGTCGGGCTCCGTGGCCCGAAACGGCCGCTTCACGCTCAGCGTCGCGGCCGACGAGGGCTGCGCCGCGTGCTTTTCATCCACAACACCTTCAAGAGGAACGTTAGCCATCTCGGTCAGTGTCGGTGGCAGTGCGAAACTACAAGTCGATGCTTCACTGTTTAAATTTAGGGGATGCCACTTTGGCGTTTCCTCCACGTCTGCCCAGGGCTGGGGTACCTCCGCGTCAGTGCCTGTATCCGGCAGCACGAGGCCTGCGTTTCGTTTCTGCGCGCCACGCGAATCGCAGACGCCGTGTGTGCAAGTCACTGGGCGCTCTGAGTCCTACGCTGCGCGCTGCGGCAATTATTCGAGTGCGCTGCAGCTCCCGGGCCCGACGCACACGCGTTTCACGTCTGCACCAACGTAATTAATCAGGGCAGGGGGAGGTGGTTCGACTTCTCACAGGAGTCACAGCTCGCCGTATAAGCTCGAGAGCGCGCCGCTGCTCGACTGTGCGTCGCTGCTCGATGCCGCACCGCTGCGAAACGGAACAGGCCGGAATACATGTTTTGGGTTGCTTTTGCTGCTTATTGCGCTTGTGTGACAGCTGCTCTGGCTGTTGTGCTGCGATTCAAGTTATGTAGTAGGTCGTGCGCTTCCGCCTGTAAATTTTACGAATGTAGCTGGATTTATAACTGTGTGCTATGCTGGTCCGCACGGTTCATGTCTTCAACGGTTGGCCTTGGTCCGGTTCGTCTGTGTTCTTGGTTCTCGCGGATCGGCCGCTCACTAATCAGATCATTCACCATGGCGAAGAAGCTGAGCGAGTTGACGAAGAAGCTCATCGCTGACCCCGCGGAGCTCACTAAAGCGGACGTAGACGAGGCGCTAACACTGATTCTCAGCGGTGCTGATGTTCATGAGCTGCAGGTCGCCGCGTTCCTCGTGGCGGCGCGCGCTACGAACAGAGACCACACGCCAGACTTCATAGCCACAACCGTAGCGAACCTGACGAAGCAGGCCCAGAAAATAGCCGATCCACCGTCGGATCTCGAGTTTCTCGACATCGTAGGCACAGGCGGTGACGGTCAGAACACGTTCAACGTGTCGACCACCTCTGCCATTGTTGCGGCCGGCACCGGCAGCGTCAAAGTCGCCAAGCATGGTGGCCCGGCCTCGACCTCGGCGTCGGGCGCATCGGATCTGCTGAGCCATTTGGAGGTAGACCTGACGCAGGTCAACGCGGCGTCCGTGGGCGAAATCTTGAGGACCTGCGACTTCACCTACATGAGCGGACCCGTTTTCCATCCAATTCTCGCGCGCGTCAAGCCAATTCGCAAGAACTTGGGCGTGCCCACTATATTCAACCTTGTCGGCCCCTTACTTAACCCTGCACCCATAGCGGCTAGGGTTCTGGGTGTATACACGCCCAAGCTCGGTCGCACGTACGCCGAGGCTGCGCGCGAATTGTACCCGGGGAAGCCAGCTTTGGTGGTTTGCGGTGCCGAGGGCCTCGACGAGATCTCGCCGGCGGGCCCGACCCATGTCTGGGAGCTGCAGGCGTCCGGAAATATCAAGGAGTACATGGTCTCACCGAAATCAGACTTCGGAGTCGATCCCCACCCACTTTCGGAAGTAGCAAGCGGAACGCCCGAGGAGAACGCTGCGCTGGTTCACAAACTCGTGGCTAACGAATTGCCAAAGGGGCATCCAATTCGCGACTACGTCCTGCTCAACACAGCCGCGTTACTCTACATCAGCGGCGCCGCTAAGAGTTTCGCAGACGGCGTCGAACTGGCCAATGAAAGCATAGATACCGGCGGCGCCAAGCACGCGCTGGCCCAGTTCGTCGCGGCTACAAAGTCTAATTGAGGTGCAGCATTCCGCAATCAGTGTTCAGTGTTGAATGGATATGTACTAAGATAAGTAGCTGTGTGTTTCATATGCATCGTTTACTTGTCAATAGGAGTCGAAAGAAGAGCCGTCAACCTAACGAGAGTCTGCCTCGTCATCGAACATGGCAACGCCGTACTTCGCGCCCAAATCGTTGTGTCGCTTGAGATCCTTGCCGATCTCGTCAATGCGTGCCATGTGCTCGTCGCTCAGCGTTACGAGCTCGCGGTTCACGCGCATGCGCTCGGGGTTAGATGACTTCGGCAGGATGTTTGTACCGCGCTGCGCACCCCACGAAAGCACGACCTGCGCGGGGCTCACGCCGAGCTCGTCAGCAATGTCGATGACCACGGGGTTCTCATGCTGGCCCTGGGCCAAGGGGCTGTAGGCCTGCACAAGAATTCCCTTGGCCTTGCAGAAGTCAAGCAGCTTCTTCTGCGGGAGGTTCGGGTGCATCTCGACCTGGTTGACGGCAGGAACAACCTCGGCCGTCTCGAGAAGCTCACCCAAGGCGCGCGTAGTCAGGTTCGAAACACCGATGTTTCGCACCTTCGACTTCGGCAGCTTCTCCATGCGCTTCCAGACGTCGCTGTAGCGCATCTCGTGGTCGACCGGGAGCCCGCGCAGCTGCTTCGGGTCGTTCGGGTCCTTCTTGAACCCAACGGGGAGATGGAGGAGGAGGAGGTCAAGGTACTCAACGCCGAGCTCCTCGAGGATTTCGTCGAGTGCGGCCTCGCAGTCATCAAACTGCGTGCCCCAAACCTTCGACGTGATCCAGATGTCCTTGCGAGGAACACCAGACTCGCGAATAGCGTTCGCGACCTCGGAGTGGTTCTGGTAGGCGACGGCGCAGTCGAGGTGACGGTAGCCAGCCTCCAGGGCCTCCTTTACCGAGTCCTTGGCCTCTTTGCCCTGCTGCTTCCAGAGCCCGTAGCCAATGGCGGGGATCTTATTGCCATTGTTGAGGACGATGTCCGGCGTTTGGAGACGCGTCAAGGTGTATGTGGAAGTCATTGTTGAATACTGAAGCGCGAAAGTGGTGTAAAAGCGTGAGAGAGTAAGAGTGGTTGTTGTAAGCTTGATGTTGTTCAAGTTAGAGAAGAATTGGGGACATTGACCGGGCTTTTATAGTTGATGTTTGAGGGGCCGGCGGGCTTTTCTCCGCAATCACCACTTGCATGCAGCAACCTGGGCATATTGCCGTCTTGCATGTGCTTTGCTGTGCGTACATTGAGCACCACTGAGCCCTCAGCGGCTGAATTCATGTGCTGGAAGCGCACATCCGCATCTACGACGTGCATAATAGAGTTGTAGGGTTAGATCAGGGTTCGCTTAGGGGCTAGGGCGGCGTCTCCTGCAAGCAAGAACTCGTGCTCCTCATGATCCCTGACAAGCCTGTTGCCGGAATATTGGCACCTGTTGAGTACTTGAGCCATCAGATCCGTGACTTCTTAACCCGCTGTGCTGGTTGCGTAGGTTCGACGTTGAAGCGCGCGTTCAAGTCGGCGTAATTTCCACAGTTTACATCCATACACAGGATCGTTTAATACCAACTGGTTATTTCATCCAATTGTTGCCATTCACTGGTTCAGCACCGCACCTAAACCGATCTGCAGCTTGACGTCATGTCCTACGCAATCTCTACGTAATGTATACGTAATAGGTCCACGTAATAGGCACGTTATGCACCAGGCGCCGGTGGTGGGCACGACGTCACACCAAGATTCCGAAAACCCGAGTGCCTGGTTCGCCCGGTCTGAAACGAACCGTGAGCCCGAAGCGCCGTCACGCAGCAACCTGCCTGGGTGGGATCGTTCGGTAAAGCATGTGATGTGATAATACACCCTTGCCCATGCGGGCTCTGGCGGGTTCAGGACTTATCGTGCTGTGCACTGTTTGCCTGGCACGAGCGCTCAATGGCAGGGGTCAGGCGCCGCGACTTCGCCAGCAGCATCGCATGGCCAGCAGCTTCTTTTTGCCTGACTGAGGGGTCTTGACATGCTCTATGTCATCTATGATTCTATATCTTTTGTTGGAAGCAATATTCTTTCTCCGCAAACAGCAATGCATTCATGTTTATCACTGCTGCATATACTGCGCCCGCGCTGCTGATGACGGACACCCTGCCTGCGCAACCCCGGCCCTGATCTTGTACACGCTGCACACTCTCGGTATCAGGGCAGTCGAGAGGTGACAGCGCGGCGCTGTGTTAGGGAGGTAACTGCACACCTAAGTGCGTATACATGCGTAAATACGCTGATAACGATAAATTGAGCCGGTTTGAAAGTTCGTCGAGTCCGTATCTGGGCTGAGTCTTGCTAGGCGCCCAGGGTAAGTGGTGAATACGCTGTGCGAGGGATCTGCGCGCTTTAGCGCTTCGCCGGATTCCCCAGCCTTGCCCAGCTTCTTCCTGCGCGGCGCGATTTTATAAGCCGGGGCTGGGCGCTACGTCGTACGAGCTTATCCAGCGGAGCCTTTCCATGCGGTACTAAGCCTATGAGGCTGAGGGCAAAACCTATTGATGCCGCGCATCGCTAACGGCGAATCGCAGCCGGCGCATGGCAGGTCGCGCATGGCGCACGCCAGGTCGCGCATGATGCATATGATTCGGAGAAAAGCAGATTCGCCCACAGCCGATGCGGCTAGAGAGCTATGTACGTGCCTAGAAGTCTACATGTGTAATTATTTTCTCCGGCGCGCGGTCTTTCAGCGCGTTCAGCATATCCGAAGTAGCCTTGGCCTGCTCGCGGTACAGTTGCCGTGACTGGCTCGCTACGTATGGCCGGGGGTCCTGGTTCCTGGCCTGGTTCGTTCGGGATTTACGAGCACGTTCACTCGGGGAATCAAGCGACAAACTCTGGAGCAGCGGAGTAGGGTTCGACACGAGCCGTTCGGCGCTCGCGCGGCTGATCCGCTTGCTCAGCGCCGAAAGTCGGCTGTCAATTGTGTCAATTGCAACCACAAGGCTTGCGAAGTCGACAGTCTGGTGCTTCTCGAGCATTGCAAACAGCGCCTGCTGCTTCGTCGAGCTCAGGCTCTCTTGCAGCGCAGCATACTTGCTCTGGATGCTGCGCTTGAGGTACGCGCTCTTCGCAGGCAGCGGCCGCAGGTAGTAGGCGTCGACGTTATTATCACTGTCCAGCAGCTCGAGCTCGGTTTGTAGCTGTTCAGCCTCGTTCGACAGCTCAGCCTGGCTCTCAGCCAGCTCTTGCACCTTCTCGACGAGCGACCTCGCGCTCGAGGCTGAGTGCTGCGCATTCGCCCACATTTCCTGAGACTTCTTCAAGAGATCTCCAGCACTCGAAACGCGAGGGTGCGATGAGTCTCCGCCGGCCTTGTACTCTTCGTCGGCTTCGAGAACTCTGAGGTTGTGGTCAACTGCCTGTAGCATGAGATTCGTTTCACTGAAAACGCTATCAAGATCGCTCAGGCCTGCTAAGTCTTCCCGCTTCAGCACGTCCTTTAACGAAATAAATTGTCTTTGTACTTCGCCCGTCCACTCAGTTGATGATAATATAGCCTGCTTGTGCTCTGCTACGGCTCGAGCTTCGGCCTCGGCTTTTGCCTGAGCTGCAGCATCACGTTCCGCCTGAGCTGCGGCTTCTGCCTTGGCCTTGGCTTCAGCTTCTGCCTTGGCTTTGGCAGCTTCAGCCTTAGCCTTGGCTTCCGCTTCTTCTTTAGCCTTGGCTTCTGCCTCTTCCTTGGCCTTGGCTTCTGCCTTAGCTTCCGCCTCTGCTTTGGCTTCTGCATCTTCCTTGGCCTGGGCTGACTGTGCCTTGGCCTCTATGTCGGCCTTCGCTTGTGCTTCAGCCGTGGCCTTAGCCTCTGTATCAGTTCCAGCTTCGCTTTGAGCCGTGGCATTTTCCTGTTCCTTGGCTGCTCCACTAGTTCCGGTCTCTGCATGATCTTCTCCGTCATCTGCAGCCTGTTCGCCAGCTTCCTTTGAGGGCCCAGATTCTTGCTTGGTGCTGCTCAAGCTGGCGCCCGGCTTGAATTTCGATTCGGCGGGCTTATCCGTGGCTGGCGCTCCAAAGATGGATTTGGCAGGCTCATTAGCAGGTTTCGTAGACTGTGCGAACGCAGGCAAAGGAGACGCAGAGGACTGGAATTTCGCGAAGGGGTTCGAGGAAGGGTTGAATCCGCTGCTGCTGAAAGCCGAGCTCGACAACGGCGCCGCAGGTGGTGTTGCGCCTTTGCTCGAAGACTCAGTGGCGGAAGGGGACCCAGCGGACTCGGGTTCGCGACTTGCAGCCTTCGACGTTGGTTGTGAGAACGAGAGCGCGTTCGACGAAACCGGGCCCGTGCTTGGCGAGTTGGCCCACGAGGAGGAGCTCTGAGCCCACTTTGAGCCGAACAGTCCTGAACCAGATCCTGAGCCGAATCCCGACCCCGATCCTGAGCCGAATGCGGGCGTTTTGCCGAACGCTGAACTCGCGCCAAATGCTGAGTTGGTGCCGAATGCTGGTTTCTGCTCTTCCTGCGGTTGTTCAGCTGCAGTCGCGTCCTTGTCAGTTGTGGCTTCGGGCGCTTTCTCGGTGGGGCTCTTGATCGAGTCGTCGGTCGAGCCCTCTGCCAAGCTATCTGTTGGGCTGTGCGCATCGTCGTGGGAGATCTCCTCGACCTCTTCGTCGGATATGCTGGATGCAGACCCGACCATGATATTAGCCGCATCCAGCGGTGGCGGGGGGACGGGGTCTGTTTTGTTCGTGATGGCGGTGCGGCTGGCGAGATGCCAGGCCAGGAGCCGACCTTCCTGAGACATGATGAGCAGGAGCGGCAGGCTTTGCGCAGAGTCGATGCCCTTCAAAGGCGAGTTGACGAGCGTGCGTTCTCCCAGTAAGAGTGCGGCACCGGAGGGCGCGATGTCCTCCTCGTCTGTGGTGAACGGCAGCTTGTCCGAGTCGTCCATCACGGCCAGCCGCTCGTGTTGAGCTACAAGCAGCAGGTCTGTGGACTGTGAGCATGCCGAGAGCATGGTGAGCTCGCTTTTGGTCGGGAAGTCGCTGATGGACAGCAGGAACCAGGCAAACGGCTTGGAGGTGTCGCCGAACGGAGGGCAAGCCTCGTCGACAAGCAGCCATTCGTCACTGTTGAGCCCGTTCTGCAGAAACATCACATGGCTCTCATCGTCCGACGAGTCTACGGCCACAGCCGCGAGCTGGCCCGCGCGGACCTCGCCGATCCACTTCACCTCGCCGGCCTCGGAGGGAAGCTCGATGCTGTCGGGGGTTACAATGCTGTCATCAGCAGATAGTGCAAACAAAGGCCCCTTAGCATCCATTTTTGTTACTGCAGCGGCCTTTGCGTCATCGCCTGCCTCGTTTGCAGCCGCGGCCTGGCCCTGGTCGCCCGTCACGGCGACCTTGTATATAGCGCCGTCAGTAGTAGAGTAGACGAATCCCTGTGCCGCCCTGAGGCTTTGCAGGCCTGCGACCGGGTTCTGGGTCGGAATCGTGCTCCTGCGGACGAGGCTGGGCACGTCGTAGACCTCGATTTTGTTGTCTGCGCAGGCGAGCACGACCTGGCGGCCGTTGGCCAGGAACGCGATGTGCAGCACGCCCGGGTGGCTGCTGGTGGTTGTTTTGTTGTTTGCGAGCTTGTGGGAGGCCAGCGACTGCACGAGCTCGCCCGTTTCGCCGCACACGAGCGTGCCCTGCGGCGCCGCGCTGGCTGCCGCGAAGTACCGCGAGTCCGGCGACACTGCGAGCAGACTGAGCGCGCGGCCCGCGGCCAGCTCGCTTCCGTCGCTGCCCGGCACCAGCGCGAGCCCGTCCTTGGGCCCAAACGCCTTGAAGGACCAGTCTTCCGTGTCCGCCGTCGGGATGCTCATGGTGACTAAAGGTAAACAGCCGACCACCACAAAGTCGTGATAGTTGTACGTAAACGGCCGCGCTTGGCGGTTTGGAGCCGCTGGGAACCGCGTGTAGAAACGTAAATGCGAATTCGGGCGCGCTGAATTGAGCGCTGGGCTTTACGCGGCGCGTGCCGGCCGCGGTGTGCGTGTTACATACTGTGTGTGTATTGAGTGCTACTGAGGGGCCACTGAGGCCCATTGAAGAGCTAACTAGTGCATTGTGGGCGCATTGTGGGCGCATTGAGTGCGTGGTGAGTGCTGTGGTGCCTGCAAACCACTTGCGACACATAAGGCTTATGTTCATCTGGTCCTGGCTGGGTGGACGGCTTTGAGCCATTACGGCAGATCAAGTGCCGATGGTGCCCACGCAATTGGTTTTAGAAGTGTCAATTGCGCTCGTTTGTATTTTGGTCTGCGGAGCCGGCCTCGATCTTGTCCGTGTTGCGCTTCGTGTTGCGGTATACCTGTCGCGATCAGCTTAACCATGTTGAGAATTTACGCTGAGCACTAGCGTTTACAGGGCTCCACGTCGCGTCTGCGTGATCTGTAGTCCGTGCTTTATTGGTTTGTTTGGCCCGTGCGTGCCCTGATGCGTGCGTGCCCGACGGCGTCACTGCTTCTGTCGCTTCTCGAGCGCGCGGACGACGTCCTTGAGGTCCTCCGAAATCAGGTGGATTTGCTCGAGCTGCGCGAGCTGCTGCGTGAACTGGCGGTGGCCGTCGAGCGCGTCCTTCAGCTGGGTCTGGGCCTGCTCGGCCTGGAGCAGCGTGCCCGACGTCTGCGACTGCTCGAGGCTGGCCAGCGACTGTGCGCGCGACGACTCGGCCGTGCGTGCGACGTTCTCCTGCACCTCGCTCGTGAGCTTGTCGAACTCCGCGGCCAGGTTCTCCACGGCAGCATGCAACCGCTCCATCCTAACGTTTCGTGCCCTGTCTCCCTGGTCAAATGCTCCTTCGCAGCTTTGCTGCTCGCTACCGCACCGCTGCTGGATTCTACCGTGCTGCTACCGTGCTGCCACCGGATCGCTCCCGTATCGCTACCGTATCGCTACCGGATCGCTCCCGTATCGCTACCGTATCGCTACCGGATCGCTACGGATCGCTGGATGATCGCTAGCCAGATCGGTGGCTGCTAGCCAGATCGGTGGCTGTGGTCCTCTAGTCTGCCTCGCGGTTCCGCCTGAAGAGTAGCGGGCGCTTGCCTGCGGATCTGCGATGCACACGAGCCCGTTCGAGTCCGGTCCGTGAGCCTTCAGCGTATACAAGCCTTAGGTGGGCAAGGTCCTAACAGTATGTGGATCAGGCAGTGTACGCCGGTGTTTCGCGGCACAGCGGCGTTTCGCGGCGCAACGAAGCGCAGTTGCGTGCGCACGATTGTGAATTGGCGCTCCTGGAACGCCGCTGCGTTCGAGGAGGCGCGGTCCCTCAACAGGCCGCTGTTTGTGAGCAGCACGTCGGACTCGCAGTGGTGCAAGCTCATGGGCTCCGAGGCGTTTGCGGACGAGCGCAACGCGCAGCGGCTGAACGCGCAGTTTGTGCCCGTGCAGATCCACAAGGACGCGGAGCGCGGCATCGACAAGGCGCTCATGATGTTTCTGCAGCTGAAGGCGAACGGCCAGGGCGGCTGGCCGCTGAACGCAGTGCTCACGCCGACGCACTTCATGCCCTTCATTGCGGCGAGCTACCTCAGCGCCGACGACCTCGGCCGCTTTCTTGACGCGGGCTCGGCGGCGTGGGCCACGAAGCGCGAGCTGTGCGAGCAGGTCAGCCGCGACGCCACGGCCGAGCTCGTCGGCATCCGCGACGGCAGCCACGGCCACGCGGGCCAGATCGACGCCGCCGACGCGGCCGAGCAGGCCGTGCTGCAGTACGAGTCGCTGGCCACGCAGAGCCCGCGCTTCGTCATGGGCTTCGCGCTGAGCGTGCTCGCCCGGTCCGGCCGCGGCCGCGACCTGTGCCGATCCGTGCTGCACGCCATGGCCACGGCCGGCATCGTGGACCATCTCCGCGGCGGCGTGTTCGCGTACTCGATCAGCTCGGACTGGCACTTCCCGAGCTTCCAGAAAACGCTCAGCGGACAGGCGACGCTGCTCATGGCGTGCGCTGCGCAGCTCGACCGCGAGCAGGACGCGCTCGTGCGGCGGCTCGCGGCCGGCATCGTGCAGTATGTGGGCGAGCTCGCTCCGCACACCTCGGAAGACTATGCCGCGGCCGGACCGTGGACGTACGCGGAGTTCTCGGCGGCGCTGAAGACGCTGGGCCTCGTGGACCGCGACATCGCGCAGATGCACTGGGGGGTCAACGAGAGCGGCAACATCAATCCCGACCTCGATCCGCTGGGCAACGCGCAGGGCCAGAACGTGCTGAGCGCCCACAAGGGCGACGCCGAGGTCGCCGCGGCGTTCGGCGTCTCCACGGACAAGGTGCGCAGCGTAGTCGAGGCGTCGCGGCCCCTGCTGCGCGCGTACCAGGAGGAGCACAAGGCGCCGGTCCGGGACGAGCGCGTCGTGCTCAGCGATCTCGGGCTCACGCTCAGCGGGCTCGCGCAGGTCGCGGCGCACGTCCCCGAGGCCCGGCCGCTGGCCGCCGGCCTCGCCGAGCAGCTCAGGCAGGTGCCGCCCACCGACGCAGCCCGCACCTGCGACGACTATGCGTACGCGGTGATGGGTCTGCTCGACTTCCACGAGCACGTCGACGGCGACCGCGGCTGGGCCGATGCCGCGTACGCCTGGCAGCAGGCGCAGACAGCCGCGTTCGCCGACGACAAGGGCGGCTTCTTCTACTCTGCCGCCATCGAGAACCTGTACTTCCGGCCCAAGTACTCGTGGGACGGTGCGGAGCCGAACTACAACGGTGTTTCGGCTCGCAACCTCGACCGGCTGGCCGAGCTCGGCTATGCCGTGTCCAGCGAGGCGACCCGCAACGTGGGCATCCACGGCGTGCTGTCGAGCCCGTTGGCGCACCTTTCCTTCATAACGCTGCCTAAATAGTTCTAAGAAGATATAAAGGCGAGCACCGCCAGACTGGCATTCCATGAAGACTAGCAGTGCCATCCAACACTGTCCAGCACTGTCGAACAGCCAACCACCAACCATCGCCGAACCATCAACCATCATCGAACCGCGAACCGCCAGCCACCACCGAACCGCAAACCGCCCACCGTCAAACCGCCAACCATTATGAATTGGTATTGGAAAAGCAGACTTTTTGATGCCGAAGGGTTGCTTTCGAGAAGCAGGTCTACTCCTGCCAAAGCTTAGCGACTTTCCAATGGAGTGCCATGGTGATGTCACAGCGCAGCCAGCGCCGTGGTTGGGACTGCAGACATACGAACTGCCTGCGCCGTCCTGCGGGCACTTGCCATAGTTCCTGCTGCGCTTATGTAGCACTTGCGAGTTTGCGTTCCGCATTCATACTATGTCGCTATATACATTAGAAGTAGCTGCGTGGTTTCGCTGATTCTTGCCATCCATAACTGTCATGCTGCCGTTCCATAACTGGCATTAGGGCCGCACCAGCAGTGAAGCTCAGTGGTATCATTATTTGTAGCTGGTACAACCTGCCCTTGTTGGCTGCAGTTCCTTAGCTTTCAGGGCTGCAGAGCCACACGGGCTAGAAACGTGGATATGCAGTTCAGAGCCTGATTCCTTATAGTACAAGACCTTCCGCAATAAAGAGGCCCGGTATTGAAGAAGTGGATATATCAGGCCACTCGTATCGAGCCCATCTTCTCAGTCAATCATACAAACCACGACCGCAGGACTCTAGTTGGTCGATTAGTTTCCTCACATTGAAGGTCGCATACACCGAGAAGGCCTGCAAGTTATAAAGCTCGAGTTATTGCCTGTGCCGTTCAAAGCTTAGTTTGGTCTTAGTTTGCCAACCCATGGGACCAAGCAGGACTCTATAATTGGTGACTAGTTTCCTCATTAAGGCTGTACCGTTCAGAACCTAGCTGAGTCTGAGTTGGGATGTAGTGAGCGGTGGTATCCGTTTCGTTAGTGTTATCGCCTGTACCGTTCAAAGCCTACCTTGGACCTTTCAGAGCCTAGTCTGGTCTGAGTTGGGTCGCGTCAAGCGGTGACTAGTTTCCTCTCATAGGCCATGGGAGGTCTTACAGGCGAGTTATAGAGCTCGCATTATCTCCTGTACCATTCAGGGCCTAGCCTGGACCTTTCAGCACCTAGTTTGGTCGGAGTTGGGTCAGAGTTGAGTCGTAGTTGGGTCGGAGTTGCGTAGCGGTGGTATCCGCTTCAGGATATTTTGCCGAACGAGCCAGTAGACAATAGAGCAGATACCGCCCAGACCGCTCAATTGGACTAAATTCTCCGGACTATCCGGTCAGCTCCACCCCGCCCAATTTGCGGCCCATGAGCCATCTAGTCGTCGTCCGAGTCGAAGTCCAGGCTGATCTTCTGCTTCGGCCGTCTTGCGCGCTTCGCCTTATCTGCACTCACTTCAGGAGCCGCGCCAGGCTCAGCAACCTCAACCTGTTCCTCAGGCTCGGGCTTCTCGGCGTCCGCGGGCTCGGCCGGCTGGTGGGCCTGCTCGTCCTGGATGGTGAAGGTGGCCAGCATGCCGCGGCGCAGCTGGTCCTCCGCGGGCCACGGCAGGATCGTGGGGTCGACGGATCCTGGCATTTTGCGCGTGAACCTGGTGATTTTCGTGGCGTAGTCGAGCAGCGTCTGGGCGTTGACCGTGGACGCGAGCGTGGGCAGCACCGGCGCCGCTGCGGGCTTCTCGAGCTGCTTGCGGCACTCGTCGAGCTGGAACAGGATGCTGTTGATCGAGGAGTCGAGCTGCTGGCCCTCGTCCTGCAGCTGCTCGATGCGCTTGCACGCCGCGTAGTGCTCGCGGATCGCGGCGACCTGGGCCACGAGCTCGGCGTCCAGCGCCGCGAACTTGGACGGCTGGTCGTCCAATGGCTCGAGGTGCGAGATGCGCGTCGACAGCTCCGTGAACTGGGCCTCGAGCTCGTCCCAGTACGTGTCCATGGCTACCGGCGGCTGGTGGCCTGCGGATGGCTCGCGCTTGAGGCCGGCGGTCGGCGACACGATACCCCCAGAACCCAAGGGCGAAACGGCTGGGCCAACGCACGCTCCCGAACCAGTGGCATACTTCTGCATTTCTGAGCCCAAATCTGAGACGCCTCGGACGTGGATTTGGATCTGTTGCTTGAGGAGCTGCCCGCGCTTACGCCTTGAAGATACTCCACAAAACTAAACGCCTTCCCCTTGCTCTGTGGCGGCAGCTGCGGAATGGAGTAATCCCGGCCCTGCTCAGTCGATTGCGAATGCCCGAGAACATCCCGTTAATGAATCTTTCTGAAAATGACGAGGCGTCCGCCCTCATGACCTCCTCTGCATCGTTTGGAGAGCTGCACTCCATCACGGCCGACACGCCGCGGGCCAGGGACTACCGCTTCCCCTCGAACGCCGTGTCGAACGCGAAATACAACGCGGCAACGTTTCTGCCGGTCATTCTGTACGAGCAATTCAAGTTCTTCTTCAACCTCTACTTCCTGCTCGTCGCGCTGTCCCAGGCGTGGCCGCCGCTGCGCATCGGCTACCTCTCGAGCTACATCGTGCCGCTCGCGTTTGTGCTGTCCGTCACGATGGGCAAAGAGGCCTGGGACGACGTGCTGCGGCGGCGGCGCGACAACGAGGCCAACTCGGAGGAGTACGAGCTCGCGGTGTCCGGCCGCATGGCCAGGGCCAAGGACCTGCGCGTCGGCGACACGGTCGTGCTCCACACGAACCAGCGCGTGCCCGCGGACCTCATTATTCTGCGCAGCTCGGAGCCGAACGGCGAGACCTTTATTAGAACCGACCAGCTCGACGGCGAGACGGACTGGAAGCTGCGCACGGCGTGTGCACTGACGCAGGCCATGCCGCACGACGCGCCGCGCGACGGGATCGTCATCCTGTGCGGGCCGCCGGAAAAGTCGATCTCGAGCTTCACGGGAACGCTCAGCCTCGAGGGCCAGGAGCGCCCGCTGACCGTCGACAACACAATGTGGGCGAACACCGTCGTGGCCGCGGGCACCATCGAGGGAATGATCGTGTACACAGGCAAGGACACGCGCATGGCGCTGAACACGAACTCGTCGCGCACAAAGGTCTCGCTGCTCGAAATGGAGGTCAACAACATCTCGAAAATCCTGTGCGCGTGCGTGCTCGTGCTGAGCGTCGTGCTCGTCGCCCTGCAGGGCTTCGAAAGGAAGACCTGGTACCTGCAAATCCTGCGGTTCCTCATCCTTTTTTCCACCATCATTCCCGTGTCGCTGCGCGTGAACCTCGACATGGCGAAGTCCGTGTACGCTCACCAGATCGAGCACGACGCGAGCATCCCCGAAACGGTGGTGCGCACGTCGACAATCCCCGAGGATCTCGGCCGCATCGACTACCTCCTGACCGACAAAACAGGAACCATCACGCAGAACGACATGGACCTGAAGAAAATCCATATAGGCACGGTTGCATTCGGCCAGGACTCCATGGACGAGGTGGCCCAGTACATCTCGCTCGGGATCTCGCCGACCGCGGGAGCGAAGGATAAAGTGAGCCGTCGCGAAACTGCGAAAAAAGTATGGGACTTGTCGCACTGCCTGTCCCTGTGTCACTCCGTGACGCCAACCGAGGACGACGATGGATCGGGCAGCATCCAGACCGCGTACCAAGCCGTGAGCCCCGACGAAATCGCGATAGTCAGCTGGACGGCGCACGTCGGGCTCGAGCTCGTTCGCCGCGACCGCAAGAAGATGGTCGTGAAGCACACGGCCTCGGGCAAGCTGCTCACTTATAACGTCCTGTACGTCTTCCCGTTCAACTCAGACTCAAAACGTATGGGCATTGTTGTGCAAAATGCCGACAACGATGACGAGATGTGGTTCTTTGTGAAGGGTGCAGATAGCGCTGTCGGCCCGCTGGTCGGGGCGAACGACTGGCTCGACGAAGAAGTCACGAACATGGCGCGCGAGGGCCTGCGGACCCTGGTTGTCGCGCGGAAGCAGTTGACGCACGCGAGTCTCGAGTCGTTTGCCTCCGACTACGCCGCCGCCTCTCTGCTCATGACGAGCGACCGCGACGCGCAGATGGCGAGCGTCGTGCAAAAGCATTTGGAGACAGACCTCGAGCTGCTCGGCATCACTGGTGTCGAGGACAAGCTGCAGCCCGATATCAAGCCAAGCCTCGAGCTTCTACGCAATGCCGGGATCAAGATCTGGATGCTGACCGGTGACAAAGTGGAAACGGCGAAGTGCGTGGCTGTTAGCAGCCGACTGGTCAGCCGCGGGCAGTTCATTTACACGGTGACGTCGCTGGACACCGTTTATACCGCGCAGCAGCACCTGGACTACCTGTCGTCGCTCGGCAATGAAGCTTGTCTGCTCATGGACGGAACCAGTCTCCAGTTCTACCAGCGACACCTCCGCGCCGAGTTCGCAGAGGTGGCTCTGAAGCTGCCCGTGGTCGTGGCGTGCCGCTGCACTCCGCAACAGAAGGCAGACTTGACGAACATGGTCAAGGCATACACCGGTCGCCGAGTTGCATCCATTGGCGACGGTGGTAACGACGTCTCGATGATCCAGGCGGCCGATATCGGCGTTGGTATTGTGGGCAAAGAGGGCCGCCAGGCCTCGCTCGCAGCAGACTTCTCCGTGACGCTGTTCTGCCACGTCACGCGGCTGCTTCTGTGGCACGGCCGCAACTCCTATAAGCGCAGCGCGAAGCTCGCGCAGGTCGTGATCCACCGTGGACTCGTGATCTCGGTTTGCCAGGCCGTGTACTCCATCTGTTCGCATTTCGAGCCGCTGGCGCTCTACCAGGGATGGCTCATGGTGGGCTATGCTACTGTCTACACAATGGCCCCCGTGTTCTCGCTGGTGACGGACCATGATGTGGGCGAGCACCTCACGCAGATGTACCCCGAGCTGTACGCGGAGCTCAAAGACGGCCGGTCGCTGTCGTACCGCAGCTTCTTTGCCTGGGTTCTCGTCTCGCTGTACCAGGGCGTTCTGATCCAGGGGCTATCCCAGATCCTTATTGGCTCAAAGTCCCTGCAGCCAGAGAACTTCCAGTACCTCGTGATGGTCAGTTTCACGGCGCTCGTGCTCACCGAGCTGCTCATGGTGGCCATCGAGATCACAAGCTGGAACAAGGCCATGGTGGTCTCCGAGGTCGTGACGCTGGCGGGCTACCTGGTGAGCGTGCCGTTTCTACAGGACTACTTCGACATTGCGAAGCTGAAGGACATTTGGTTCTACGGCATCACCGCAGGCATCATCGCTGCAGCCGTGATTCCGCCATGGATCGCGAAACTGATCAACCGCAGGCTCAAACCGCCGAGCTACGCCAAAATACAGGTTTAGATGTATCTATAATTACATGCTCTATAAAGATTCCCGAATAGAGAATGCAGCTAATGAAGAGCTGCAGACCAGTTCAGCAGACTAATCCGAGTTCAGCAAACCAGTTCAGCAGACTAATCCGGGCTCTCGTCGTCGTCGTCATCCTCGTCCTCGTCGTGCAGCTTGGGTTTCCGCCGCTGGAAATCGTTTGTGTGAGCGAACTCGACCTTCGGAGAGAAGGACGCGAAGGTGCTCTTCCGTCTGAGCGACGGCGAGGGAACGGCGGAGGAGTGGGCCGACGACGAGGCCGGGAAGGTCGACGTGCGTTTTGGTTGGTTGGCCTTCACCTTGTGAGCGATGTGGGCCGCCTCGGGCCGGGCCGGCGGCTCGTACGTCTCGTCGCCAGCAATGCGTCGGCGATCGAGCTCGTCCTGCTCTCGCTGGAGCTCCTCGCGGATCGTCGCAGCCTTGGCGACGTCGTCGTACGGCAGATTAAGGTCCTTGAATGCCCTGCATCGCGTGATGTTCGCGGCGTGCTCGTTCTCTACACGGAACGCGACCCAGATGAGACGTCTGGCCGCCTCGATGAGCGCAACCAGGAAGCTGATGAACGCGCCCTGTCCCTTGTGGTTCCAGAAAATCACGTACAGAACCCAGTTCTGGCGCATGAACGGGTCCAGGAACATGACGCAGTAGTAGGTCCACTTCGGGTACACGAGCACAGAGCGCAGGTTCTTGCTCGGAGAAAGCGAGAAGTCCATGAACACGTCCCAGAGCCCCGTGTACACGCCGTTAATTAGGGCGAACACGATGAACATGGCCTTTAGGCCACCGCTGTGCGGTGAGATGCGTGCGAGGCTCAGAGACATGTAGTACAGGATCGTGAAGGTGTACTTTCCAGCATTCAGCAGGTGGGGGAACCAGTCGAGAGTGTCTGCGTAACGGCGCCAGCACTGGAAGAATCGCCAGATACCGGGTAAGCACTGCAGGAAGCCCAGCGCCCGCGAATGGCTCGACGTGCACCGCTGCGCGTGCAGAGCACCGTTGCCGCTCCACCAATGGGGCGTTGCGTAGACGCAGAAGAACAGCTCCATCATCGACAGAGAGTAGGTGAGGCTGCACATGACGTCGCCTAGCAGCAGGTCGCGGAACTCGACCGAGTACAGCCCCGAGAACACGAGTCTCCACAGCGAGTGCAGCAGCCAACGGCGCGTCGGCCAGTAGGGCCCGCCCGGCAGGCCGAGGACCACGCCAAACAGGCCGAGGAATATGCAAGGATAGTACCGGTGCATCGGCTGCACGGTGTCGAAAGTGAGCCACGCGCACAGCGCGAGCATGAAGAGGAAGGCACCCGGGAGTATGCCGTATGCGTGGGGGCTGATCATCGAGCTGCGGTCGAGCTCGATGATGAACGGGTAGTTGATGCGGAAGCTCTGCCACAGAGCGACGCACACGCCGAACCCCCAGAACACGAATCCAACAAGAACAAAGCCGCCGTACATCTGCAGCAGGTAGTTCGCCTCGTGGCCGTGCACGTTCAAATGGCGCAGCGCCGCGTAGATCGCGAGGATGCCGAGGGGCAGCGCGCCGCCAACAAAGAAGCCCGACGCGAGCAGCGCCGTCTCGTCGGTCTCCTTGCCGGACAGCGCCCGCACGTTCAGGTTGTCCACGGCCAGCTTGTGGTTGCCGCGCGTGAAGTTGTCTGCGTACAGATACTCGCACTCGCGCACGAGCTGCTCGAGCTCGGTGCTGGATCGCAGCGGCAGGTTGCGCGTCTCGTCGAGGTACTTGTCGAGGGTCTTGAAATGCAGCTGTTTGTCGAACTTCTTGACGATTTTCCGGGCGGCCGTCTCGTTCATTTGGCGAAACGCCCGCAGCTGCAGCAGACTCTGGTAGAACTCGGACAGCGCCGTGCGCAGCATCGCCTTCGCCTGGTAGTATCCGACGCGGTCGTCGCGGTTGTTGAAGTCGCGCGTGTGGGCCCCGCCCACGGACGCGCTCACGATATGGCTGAAGTTTGACGTGCTGTGGTTGCCGCGCTGCGAGAACACGGCCGGGAGCGTCGGCAGGTCGAGGCGCTCGATGAAGCTCGGGACGTTCGCGGTTCCGCGGTGGTTCTCGCGCTCGCGGTGGTGCTCGGCGCGGTGCTGCTGGAAATGGTCGAGCTGGACGCGGATCAGCCGCAGCTTCGTGCCGCTTTCGTGCTCCATGGCGGCGAAGAACGCATTCGCGCGCGACAGCTCCGCGTTCAGCCACTTGTAAAACTCCTTGCGAACGGCTGCGCGCTCGTCTTCCGCCGGGTCTATGGGCTGCATGGGGATTGATCCCGTGGCCGACTCTTGGCGGTCCTTGGGCGAGATGTAGAGCCGCGACCCCGGCGTGACGAGCAGCGGGGACAGCTCGTTCACGGCGCGGCGTGCGAAGGACCGCGGACCCGCCGCAGAACTGTGCTGCGAGCTCGGTTGCGCTGCCGGCCGCGGGGCAGAGGCCTCGCCCGATTCTGGGAGGTCCTGGGCGGGCGGGGGAAGGTCCCAGCCCGCCAATGGCGAGCCAATGGCCTTCTCGAGCCGGCCAATCAGCCGCTTGCCCTGGTCGTAGGCAATATACCGGCTTTTCCACTCGGGAACCGTGCCCGCGTCGAGCGTCTGTGCAAAGTGCATGAAAACCGAGGGCAAGGGTCGCCGTACTCCGCTCCATTAAGCAGATCGCGCTGTAAAACGTGCTAAAAACAGGCAGCCACGCCGAAACGCGGGGCCTGTGAACACTGCCTCTAACTTTTTTTTTGGTGTGCGTCGCTGGTCAAGCCGGTGCTCAATTGGTATTATTCCGTGAGACGGGTGGGCAAATTAGCCATGCGTAGATCTGCATGAAGGGCTTCATGCGGCTTCGACTGGCTGCTTGGAAAACTGAATCCGTCTATGTGTAGATGTTTGTTTAAGCTGTTGTACTCGAATATCCATATAAATTGACGCATTTAGCAGGGGCTGTAATTAGAGCCGGCTCGACCTACTGGTCTACGCCTGACCTGATCTATGCCAGACCTGATCTATGCCAGACCTGATCTATGCCTGGCCTGATCTATGCCTGGCCTGGTCTATGCCTGGCCTGCTGGCCTGTGCCTGGCATACGAATCCATATGTACATATGTATGAATATAAGTTCACTGCAGATTGGACGCGACCACAGCAGTCTCGCTTTGGGCTGGGCGTCCAGATTCTGTGCTGCTTGGTAGGAGCGGCAGTGCGTGCTGATCTGCCACATAGGCATGGGTGAACGCCGCCACAGCAAGAGTCACGTCACCTCCGTTCAGCATTGTAGTAATGAATCAATCTGGACAATGCTCATTGCGCTGCTGGTGTTTTGGTCGCGTATGTCGTCGACTCTAGCGGTTTGCGTCTTACCCTGACCCGTGTGTGGAAGTGCCTACACCTGTGTTCCATGAGAGCCCTGTCGGAGTTCTCAACGAGTACACACGGGCTGCAGACGGCCACCCTACCTTTGCAAAAGTCTCAGCTCCAAATCCCGGTAGCCCAGTAGCGGTTCTCAAGCGTGCCGCCATGCTGTCAAACTGTATGGTTAGGGTAATGCAGGTGCTAATATCAGCCAGGCCGTCGGTCTTCCCTTAGCCAATTAGGTGCCCGGCCCACCGGTGGTTGCGCGCGCGCCCTGCAAGAACCTAATGACCATGCTGGGCCCACATCCGAGGGCTATTTTTGCGGCCGTGCAAGCGCGTGATGAAATCAGCGGATTCGGCACGCACGCGCGATTTCAGCAGTCCACAGCTGCTTAGCAGCGAGAAAAATGGGCTTTAAACCCATTCACAAGCTGTTCGATTTCAATTTACTTTGGGCTCGCGGCAACTGCATGGACTTAGACACTCGCGCCGGCAAAGATCCCCCCACACAGAACCTCGGCCCTACATTAGCTCAGCGCGGATCGGCACTGCGGTTCAGTTCACAGGTTTTCAGTCTCGCGTTGCAACCGCTCTAGATAATGATGTATGTAGACACTAGAATTCCCAACCGCTGCTTTCCAGCGAGCTACCGGCGGGCTCCTTTCGTGCCGTCTAAGCCAACGCTTGTCCAGCCGCATGCGGGCACTTGGAGCATGAACTGACGTGATTACACGCCAGTGGAGGGGCTGTCGGAAGACAAATTGAGCCCGCGGATCCGCACGCGGATCCGCGTCTTCGTATCTATTTCAAGTAATTACATTACACCTACTCTGCTTAATGACGAGCACCTTCAAACTCGCGACGCTCTTCACAGCTGACTTGAGCGGGTTCCGCTAAACACTTGCAGTTTTCGAATAAGTCTGAACACTTTTCATAAAAAAAATCGAGATTTTGGCGCCCATTTTGAACTCTATTTTTTTGTTTGTGTTTCTTCATCTGTGCCTGAGTCCTAGTGTTCGCTCACATAAGCGTAAATCTCCACCACACACCATGAGCTCCGTGGAGCAGCTGTCGCAGCTGTTATTGCAGATCCAGTCCGGCGACAACGCCGTGCGGGGCGCGGCAGAGGCGCAGCTGTATAAAGAGTGGCTTGATGCCGGCGGCGACCGGCCGGCCCAGCTGCTGGTTGGGCTGGCCACGCTGGCCACGCAGGGCGAGCCTCCCGCACAGCGTGCCGGTGCGGCGGTGATTCTGCGCCGGTGCGCGACGCGTGTCTCGCTCGAGTCCCAGCATCTCTACCGAGTCTTCGACCAAATAAGCCCCGAGGCCAGGGCCGAGGTCCGCGCGCTCGTGCTCCAGGGCATGCTCGCGCCGGATCAGCCCGCATTCACGCGCCATAAGCTCGGCGACGCCATAGCCGAGATCGCGCGGAAGTCAGCAGCTGGCGAAGAGGTCACGCACTGGCCAAACCTGCTGGAGAGCATCGTGGGTGCCGCCAGGGACCACGCAGACCCGGCGGTGCGCGAGACGGCGTTCCGCGTTCTCGGCGCCGTGCCCGAGCTTATCGAGGAGCGCGACGACGCGATGGGCGCCGCAGTGCAGCTGCTCATGCACGGCTTCGAGGATCCGAGCGAGGCCGTCCGCACGACGGCCACTGTCGCCTTCTCTGCGTTCTTCGCATACCTGCCTAAACGGACGTGGGGGATGTTCAAGCCCCTCCTGCCGGCGCTGCTTAACGTAATGGAGCCGCTTCGCCAGGCCCACCGCGAGTTCGAGCTCACAAGCGTGCTCGAAAGCCTGGTGACGCTCGCCGAGATCGCGCCGCGGATGTTCAACCCCGTGTTTGGCACGCTCGTCGACTTCACGTTGGCCGTGGCCGGCGACCGCGAATTCGAGGACTCTCCTAGGATGACCGCGCTCGAGCTGATGGCCGCGTTCGCGGAGGAGGCTCCGAACATGTGCAAGAACGAGCCCAAGTACGCTGCACAGCTCCTTCCGCAGCTGCTCCAGATGCTCACCGAGATCGGCGAGGACGACGAGGACGGCAGCGAGTGGAACAATGTCGACGATAGCGACCAGGTGGAGGAGGACGAGCCCATCCATCGCGAGGCAAAGCTGGCTGTGGACCGGATCAGCTTGAGCCTGGGTGGCGACGTCATCACGCCTTTGCTTTTCAAGTACCTTCCATTAATGATGCAGAGTGCTTCTTGGCGCGACCGCGTCGCCGGGCTCATGGCTCTCTCTAACGCGGCAGAGGGCTGCCGCGAGGAGATGCTGCCCTCGCTAGACAATATCCTGAGGGCGGTGGAGCCTTTGCTGCACGACAGTCACCCGCGTGTGCAGTGGAGTGCGTGTAACGCCATGGGCCAGCTCAGTACTGACCTTGCTCCCGAGGTTCAGGAGAGCTACGGGCCGCTGATTCTGCCGGGCTTGATTGAAAAACTCAGCACGCAGTCTGTATTTAAGGTCCAGGCCCACGCGGCCGCTGCGCTTGTGAACTTCAGCGACGCAGCGGACCAGGCCGTGATGGACCCCTTCTTGGACAGCCTCATGGTCCGCTTGCTCGCGCTCATTGAGAGCCCGAAGCGGTACGTGCAAGAGCAGGCCCTGACAACGATTGCCATGGTCGCAGACTCTTCGCAACAGCTGTTTGCGAAGTACTATGACACCCTTATGCCTCTCGTGCTGAACATCCTGACGGCTGATGTGCCGAGCGAGTACCGTCTGCTAAAGGCCAAGGCCATCGAGTGCTCCACGCTCATCGCTCTTGCCGTTGGTCGCGAAATCTTCTTGCCGCACGTCCAACAGCTCGGCGAGATCTTGGTGAGGATCCAGCAAGAGTACCCGGACGGCATCATGCACACTCCCTCGGGAGACGAGGAGGACCCGTGCCAGTCGTACCTAGTTCAGTCCTGGGGCCGATTATGTCGCGTCGTTGGTCAAGACTTCTTGCCCTTCCTGCCCGTGGTCATGCCGCCGCTACTTTCAGCCGCGAAGTCCACGGCTGACTGCCACATCCTCGACGTCGAGCAGGCCGAGAGCCTAAGGGATGCCGAGGGCTGGGAGGTCATAAAATACGGCCACCAGTGGCTCGGTGTTCACACTGCCGTGTTCGACGAGAAAGCCGGTGCCATTGAGCTTCTACAGGTTTACCCACGCGAGTTGGGCGGGGCATTCTGGCCGTATGTTCCGGAAATCCTGTCTGAGATTGTGGTTCCGGGCATCAAGTTCTACTTTAATCAGCGCGTGCGTGCGTACTCGTGCCAACTCATCCCGCATCTCATCGTTTGTGCCCAGCAGCACTTTGCCAGCGCTGCTTCACCAAACGGCTCGAGCGAAGACGTGCTGGCCGTATGGCGCCCGTTGCTTCAGGTCATCGTTGATGGCATCCTGAGCAACGAGCGCGAGACTCCCGGCATGCACGCTGAGGCCTTCTTGACTGTCTACCGATGTGTCGAGCTCATTGGCCCCTCAGCCCTTGGTGCGGAAGACACCGAGGCGCTGAGCAAGTCGCTGCTGGACGCGACGGCGGCCGCGAAGCTGCGCATCGAGTCTCGCGCGAACAACGCTCGTCCCAGCGGTGCAGGCGCCAGCACGAACCCAGAGGATGACGAGTATGAGGAGGAAGACCTCGAGGAGGACGAAGACGAGCGCGAGGACGAGGAGGTCATTGACTCTTCCAACAAGCTTTTGCATGCGCTGCTCAAAATCTACGGTCCCGGGTTGCTCTCGGTGACGCCCATCACGCAGCTCGTGCAGCTTGCGCCAGAGTTCTGTGCCTCTCCCGTGAGCGACGCACAGCTGTGGGCCCTGGAGGTGATCGGTGACCTTGTCGAGTTCGGCAAGGAGCAGGCTGCGCCGGCAGTCCAGCAGCTCGGGCTTGCTCAGTACGCTGTCACGGCGCTGTCTGCGCAGTCCACGTCGCAGCTCGTGGCGTCGATCTCCGGCGGCAACGCGGCCGCGGCCCTTGGCTTCGACGCGCCCGTCTCTCCGCTTGTGCGTGCGTCTGCCGCGCTCTGCGTCGGACGCATAGCACTGCACGGCGGGGCCACGTTTGCCACGCTCACGCTGCAGGCCCTGGAGTCGCTGTTTGCGCTGGCGACGGCCAGCGACGCCCGCAGCGAGGAGAACCTGGAGACCACAGAGCGGTGCTGCGGTGCGATAGCTCGCATACTGAGGACGCACGGCACTACGCAGCTCAGCGGCGACCAGTTCAGCATGGCCGCGGGCGAGTGGGTCAAAACGCTTCCTATCACGCAGCAGGCCGACGGAGCTTCGTTCAGCTACCTGTTTTTGGCGGAGCTCATCGAGAAACGGCATCCCGTCGTGCTCGAGAACCTCGACCTCGCCTTCACGGCGGTCGTCAAGGCACTTGTTGCGCGCACGCTGGCAGGGAAGCCTGCTGAGTTTGTGATCAACCACGTCAAGGCGTTTGTTGCGTCGCTGCCGCAGGACAGGCAGCTCCATTTGTTCAACCAACTCAGCGACGCCGAGAAGCAGGTCGTCCAAACGGTTTTCGCATAACTATACATTCTGTAATATCAAGCGCATAAGGCGTATTTACCGGGCCTGCATAGGCAAGTAAGCTAGAAGTGTAGTCATAACTTGCAAATCATTTGGTGTTGATCTGAAAAAGTACTAGTGCAGTCGCTCCTACACGCACGTATTTATGCCAGTATCTATGATATGCCAGTCTCTATGATATGCCAGTATCACATGCTATGCCCTGCTAGCGGGAGCCAGATGTGATATCAACATGCGCTATCCACTTGGTATTACAATCTACTGCCAACCGGTGCCAGACACTTTTGCAATGGCCGAAATTTGACGTAATTTTGTTTAAAAAAGCATGTAAAACAAGACTATTGGAAGACTATCGCGAAAAGCCTTGGCATATTTTGAAACTTCTGGGATTACCTAATTTTTTTCACTATCACGATGGGCTTAAGCCTGGCACAGAGCAGCCGGAAAGTCCGGGTAGGAAACGATCCTCGGAACACGCAGTGGGCCAATGACACCGACCGGTTTGGCCACCAGCAGATGCTGCGTATGGGCTGGAAGCCCGGCCGCGGACTCGGGTCTTCCGTCGAGGGCGCGAAGGACCACATCAAGGTCACCGTGAAAACGGACGCTAAGGGCCTGGGCCACCAGCAAGGCCAGGCAGACCAGCCCACGGGCCTTGATGTGTTCCAGAAAATTCTGGGGAAGCTCAATGGCACCGAACAGGAGGTCGCGGAGCAGATCCAGAAGCGAGAGCGCTCAGAGCTCTACCTGCAGTTTGTTCCCGGCGGGGTGCTTGAGGGAACTGTAAAGAGCAGTAAGGAGCTCAAGAAGCAGCGCAAGTCTGCAGAGAAAGAGCGCAAAAAGGTCGAGGCCAGGGCCGAGAAGCACGCAGCCAAGCTGGCGAAGCTCGACAAGAAGGCCAAAAAGGAATCCAAGACGCTCCCCGAGCCTGATACACAGACTCAAACGGAGTCGCCGAGCAGTATAGAGGAGTCTCCGCAAGAGTCGGGCACTCCGGAGCCCGAGATCCAGCGGAGACAGGCCAGAGGTATCCGAGCCACGCGAAACAAGTATATTGCGATGAAGAGACAGGCCACCGCAGACGCGAAGGGATTGAAGGAGATCCTGATGCTCTAATTATCTAGTATTTATCCCGTATTTATTCAACCCGCATTTTCCTTGATCTGTGTTACGCATTGGTTGTGTTACCAAATTGGGTAGCGTATGATGGATATTACTTGAGCACATAAAGATGCTGCTGATTCCAAAACTATGTGAGTGTGCATGCCGCGGCCACTTTGCATCAGTGTGAATTTGAAATGTGATGGCTAAATTCTCGCTGTAGGAGCGTTGCGTGTGTCTGGCTTTTAAATTTTCGCTGCTCGCCATGAATCAGTGATAATCTGTGTAGCAGCCGCATAAGTTCAATGCAGCAATTAGTTCACTAATCCCGATTCAGCTTCTATGGCTGTAGCCGAAATCTAGTGGTTTCGTCGAATCCGCTATGGCTTATTGTCAGCGAATGTATCACGGCCAACTCTAGCCGAGAAGCTCATCACATTCAGTGGCCCCTAGCTCTGGGCATAACCACTATTTCTGCTTATCCTAAAATGGATTGACATGCTAGATCGACTACACGTATTAGGTTGACGTACTAGATTGACTATATTGACTCACTAGATTGCTAAATTGGCTAGATTAGCTTACGAGATCGACATGCTAGCTCGACGTGCAAACTAGATGTAGCGGTTTATTGCATTAACAAGCTAGAACATACTAAATACACGTCAAGACCGATAAATTAGGCAGCTATTATTGAGTGGCATACTAGATTAATCACTGGATTGACATGGATCTTCACAGAGCTCTTCACGGCTGAACAAACATAGATGCCCTTCACCGCTTCTGCTCAGGCAAGGGAAAGATCCGCCGGTATTTAGGAATGGATATGCTTACTGAATTTTTATTTTAATGTTAGATTATTGGTCATAGCATTTACAAGGCGCCGAGCACAACGGCCATGGCACCGCCGAGAACACCGGCCGCAACGCCAACGTTGCCAGTAGCCGGGGCGGCGTTCTTGGACTTCGACTTCGATGATGAAGCAGACGACGATGACTTCGCGTCGGAGCCACTCTTGCTGCTGCTGCCCGAGGCAGAAGAGTCCGAGCCGCCCGACTTCGCGTTGCTACCAGTGGCAGCAGCGCCCACGGTGCTGCTACCCGGGTTCACCGACGAGCCCTTCGAGATCGAGCCCGTGCCCGAGGCACCAGCCTGCTTGAAGTAGGCCGAGCAGCTCGAGGCGGTCTTGATGTTAGACTTCAGCGTGGCCGAGCCCGAGAAGTCGCAGTTGCTAGCAGCAGAGTTGCTCTGGTAGTACTGGTTCATCAAGTAGTTGAGCTGCTGCTTCGGCGAGCATCCGGCGTACGCACCGTACTCACCGGTCGTGCCGTTGCCGGTAATGGCGTCACACGAGACCTGGCCACAGATGTAGCCGAAAAGCTTGCCGTAGTGCTTCGAATCAACATCGTCAGCAACGGCGCACTCAGCAGAGTCGGTCAGGCAGTCACAGACGCTGGAGTCCGGAGTCGGCGGGAGGTTCGTAGCAGCACCCCACTGCGGCTCGTCGGTCGGCGGGCACTGCATCGTGCTCGTAGCATTAGAGGAGGCGTCGCTGGCCTTGGCCGAGGACGGCGAGACGCTGGCAAGGGCCTGGCTCAGGTACGAGAAGTCCTGGAGCTCGCTGACAGAGCTGCCGTCGATGCTAACAAGTCCGTAGTCGTTCGTCTCCTGGAAGTACTCGTAAACGATACCACCAGACCAGACGTCGGTCATCTCGTCAGAGAACAGGGCCTTCGTGTTGTCGAACTTACGCGGGCGCTGGGTGTTGCAGCCGTACTCCGAGAAGAAGACCGGAATCGTCATGTTCTGCATCTCCTGGGTGCGGGCAGCGTAGCCACTCTGCTGGAAGCTCGAGTCACCGCACCACTCGTAGATGTTCGTAGCGAAGAAGTCAGCGCGCTCGCTGTCGTCACCGCAAGCGAAGTAGTTAGCCTCGGGCACACGGACGTCAGCAACATCCGAAGCACTGTAGCCAACGGGGATCGATCGGTACTTCTTCTGCTTAATGTAAGCCTTGATGTCACGGATGGCAGCCTTGACGAACGGCGCCGCCTGCGTGGTGTTGCGCTCGTTGATGACCTCGTTGCCAGCAATGAAGCCAAGCACGTTCGAGTAGTTGGCAAAGGCATCAACAACCGAAGCATAGCGGTTGAACAGCGAGATGTCCCACTTCGGGTCCTCGCTAACGATCGACTGACCCGGCTCACTGAGATCCGAGAGCACGTAGATGCCGGCGTCATTAAGAGCCTGCATGCACTCCGTGTGGTCCTCGGTGCTGTTGACGGCGTAAACACGCACGACGTTCGTCGACAAGCGCTGCAAGTACGGGATGTCACGCTTGCACGAGTCGATGTCGGCAAGCGGGTCCGAGAACGACGACGACGACTGGTTCACAACCGAGTTCGACTGATACGCAACACCGCGGATATAGAACTGCGAACCGTTGTTCGAGTAGAAGAACTTGCGGCCAACGACCTCGACCTCAGGAAGGTCGGCGGCCGTGGCCTGCGCGGCGAGCGCCGCGATTCCGGACAGCACGGAGAACTTCATCTTTTCGTATTAGTAGCTCTGGGTTCTGTCAAAGAAAGAAGGACTCAAAGTTAGGCTCTACCTCTAGTAAAAAGGAGATGCCGAAAAAATGTAAAAAGAGCGTAGAGACCCGCACACAAGGCAGGGGCCCAGCGGCTTATAACGCTCGCGACCTAAACATGCTTTGTAAACATGCTGCGCCCCTGCCCTGTGCCATTCGCGAAACGCGCCTCATTCGTGAAAACCCAAATATAGACAGTGAGCGAGTCACGTGAAGAAGGGATGTAAACACCGCCGCGCCACTGAGAGCCCGCGATTCTGGCGGCGGAGGCCAGTTCGCCGTGGAGCCAGGCCGGTGGGTCGAGCTGAATGGGTGGTGGCTTGAGGTGGATATAGAGGAGGCTAGGGGGGAGGGTCTCAAAGGACTCGGTGAGGTGAACTGCGCCTCTGCCTCCGCCTCTGCACAGTCGAATAAGGTAGTTATGTAAATACGGTAGATATAATAATTTTAAACTGCGTTTGACGGCGCATTCAAGGCGGGCGCCATCCGCTGCGGGGATGCAAATTTTCTAGATATTTGGTGCGGATCTGCGCGGTTCGGAGGCTTCGCGCATCGGATAAACTCAGATTGGCTATTTTAAGATTACATAGTAGTTGGCGTCGCGCACCAAACGTAAACAACAGACGCGTGACCGGCAGGTTGATGACAGTGTTCCGTGCAGATTTTTATCGGCGTAACTCATATGAATAAGTCTGGATGCGCAGAGTCTGCTTTGGCCACGGTCTGCCCGCTGTTGCGCAAGATCTCGCGTCCCACGAGCCTCTCCACCTGGGTGTTGGCTCAGACGCCGCTCCATGGCTCCGCCCGGCAGACCTCTCGGAAGGAGCCCCACCATGCCCATGTCAGGTAATTCCCGATCGTTCGTTCACGTACACCCTAGACCTACCCTAACATGCACGATTTCGCTAAGCAGCAACCATGTGGGCGCGGGAACTTTTCGGCTCAGAGTAGGGATCCGGGCAGCAATTCATGGGGCCCGCGCGGAACAGCGAATTCTGGTCGGCACATGGTACCCACAATTGTATAGTCAGCTTCAATCGGCCCGGATTAGGGCCATTGGCGATGAATCGCTAACAGGAGTGCGCCGCTCGATGCACGCACTACGCGACTCCGCGACGCGCCTGGCGCGCGCCCGCTATGCGGTTCGCGTCTGCTAGGTCGCGCGCGTGACCGAAAATTTTCAGGCCCTAACCCGACCCGCTGATGGCTGGGTGTACTCAGGTGAGCGAGCTGGGTTTGGCTAATGACCTCGTGGAGCTGAGCTTCGTGGAGCTGGGTACCTGGAGCTGGGAGCCAGGCAGCGCACTGACCCCAGGACCTCCTCCCTCTCTTACAAGGCCAACAAGGGTACTACTCCACGCTCACTATGAGCCCCTCAGAACGTCGCCCCAGATGTCCCTGCCATAAGTCGATTGGAGCCTTGGAATCACTATATATAGATCTGGATAAATAGAATTTCCTAATATGAAATCATGATAATTCTGAGCAATTGGTTCGTTCTCGTGCACGCTACTGGGTCTGGCTATTTCTGGTTCCTGGAAGATACCCTTTGTAGATAACATGCAGCGCCCACCCTACAAGCCCCCATGCTCAGGTGCCACTATCAGTGGAGCGTGCAGCAAGCAGATCAGGAACGTGCCGAATGAAGAAAAAAGGTGGAATAATGACGTCGCAAAATTTGCGCAGCATGCTTTTAATAAATTCGCTGTATACTACCTATCGGCCATGCGTTGATCTCCAACATGACGTGCCTGCCCCGTATCGGTACGTTATCTGGATGCAGATGTAGATTCACAGTGTCGGATCGAAACCCAAATGCGAGATCCGCAACCTAATATGCGTGAAGGCGCAAACGAAGAGAAGGATTAATATATTTTAGCTTAATATGTGCTAGAATTCATCTGGTACGCCGTATATGTTGAGTTGGTTCACGGCCACGCAGATCGGTGCGAAACGCGAGATCGGGCCGTGGCCGCCTGCCTACACGCTGACAATCGGCTGCAAGACCGGTCCCCGACGAAACGGATCAAGAAGCACACGGGCGGAGCCAAACCCACGCCGATGGAACAGAAAACCCGCACCAGCTGGCGAGCTCACAGCAGACACTCTCGGTTAGCGAGCGCGACGGAGCGACGCGGACGCGCTAATAATAGCGGCAACCCGAGCCCTACCCTAGGCGCTGCCAGGTGTTGCGGTGACAAATCGGTGTCTCAGCTGTCACCCGCCATAAGCGTGATCCGCGGCCACTAAAGGCTGGGCGGCCCACGGCTAATGGCCGGGACAACCGCGACAAGGAGTCAGGCCGTGGGCAGGGGCCATGCATGCGGGACGCGTCGCCCATGCACACAATATAGATTCTGGCAAGAACCCGTGCCCCGCGTCCGACGCGCTCGCTGCCTTAATTAAAAATCGCAGTTCTGCCCTCTTTGGACCTTCCCGTTATAACCTCACTCTTTCCTCCACCACACACCTGGACCCACCACACTGGACACCCTTCACAATGTCCAACCAGTATGACTACGGTGGTTCTGGTGCGCCGCCTCCGCCTCCTCACCAGGGAGGCGCAGGCTACGGCCAGCCGGTGTACGACGACATGGCTGGAGCCGACGAGCGCTACTACTACGCGGACCAAGGCCAGCCGTACTACGCGGGTGACTACGACTACGGGGCGCCGAACCCGCAGATGCACCCGCAGATGAGCGCGCAGCACCCCGAGATGGCGCAGATGGGCCAAATGGGCGGCTACGACCGCTACGCGGCGGCCGACCCGTACCAGGGCTCGATCGGCGGGCTGCCGCAGCCGCGTGGCCAGTACGCGAACGACGGCGCGAGCGAGACGTTCAGCGACTTCACGATGCGCACGAACGGCGAGTACTACGACCAGGGCTCGTTCGTCCAGGGCACCGACTACGGCAACGAGTACGACGCTTCGACGTACTCGCAGCAGTACGGTGGCATGCGCAGCGGAACCTCGACGCCTTTCTACGGTGATGGCGCGTCGGGCTCTGCCGTGGGCATGCCGCAGTTCCACGAGCCGTACCCGGCGTGGACTGTGCAGAACCAGGTCCCGATCAGCAAGGAGCAGATCGAGGATATCTTCATCGATCTCGCGAACAAGTTTGGTTTCCAGCGCGACTCCATGCGTAACATGTACGACCACCTCATGACGATGCTCGACTCGCGTGCCTCGCGCATGACCCCGAACCAGGCCCTGCTCTCGCTGCACGCGGACTACATCGGCGGCGATCACGCGAACTACCGCAAGTGGTACTTTGCGGCGCAGATCGACTTGGACGACGAGATCGGCTTCCGTAACATGAAGCTCGGTAAGACGTCGAAGCACGTTCGCCGTGCCCGCAAAAAGAGCAGACTCTTGCGCAGGAAGAAGGGTAAGCAGAGCGAGGAGCCGGAGTTCGAGCGGCCCGCTGCCGACCAGCAGCGCACCCTCGAGGAGCTCGAGGGCGACTACTCTCTCGAGGCCGGCGAGTACCGCTGGAAGTCGAAGATGAACGTGTTGTCCCAGCAGGAGCGCGTGCGTCAGGTTGCCCTCTACCTCCTGCTGTGGGGTGAGGCTAACCAGGTGCGCTTCACTCCTGAGGTCTTGTGCTACCTGTACAAGTGTGCCGACGACTACTTCGTTTCGGAGGAGTGCCATAACCGTGTCGAGCCCGTGCCGGAAGGTGACTACCTCAACCGCGTCATTACGCCGCTCTACCGCTTCATTCGTGGCCAGGTTTACGAGATCCACAACGGCCACTACGTCAAGCGTGAGCGCGACCACAACAAAGTCATCGGTTACGACGATGTCAACCAGCTGTTCTGGTACCCGGATGGCATGGAGCGTATCTGTTTCGAGGACGGCACGCGCATGATTGACGTGCCCCAGCAGGAGCGCTACTTCCGTTTGGGTGACGTTGTGTGGGACAAGGTGTTCTTCAAGACGTACCGCGAAACCCGTTCCTGGTTCCACATGGCCACGAACTTCAACCGAATTTGGGTCATCCACATCGTGTCGTACTGGTTCTACGCCAGCTACAACTCGCCTAACCTCTACACCAAGCAGTGGAACTACCTCAGTGGTTACACACCGCTTGGCTCCACCTCGTGGGCAGTCGTGTCGATTGGCGGCTGTATCGCGACCTTCATCCAGATCATCGCCACCATTTCCGAATATGCCTTCGTCCCGCGTGAGTGGGCGGGTGCGCAGCATCTAAGTAGACGTCTCACGTTCTTGGTGCTCATCCTGTGTGTCAATCTCATCACGCCGATCTACGTGCTTGGTTACGTGGGCTACCGCCGCTCGGATTCGGGACTGGCTGTTGGTATTGTGGGCTTCTTCATTGCATTGTTTACGTTCTTGTTCTTCTCTATCATGCCACTTGGTGGTTTGTTTAGGTCGTACCTGCACAAGAGCACGCGTCGCTACGTCGCTTCAGAGACTTTCACCGCCAACTACGCTCCGCTGCGCGGCGTCGACATGTGGTTGTCGTACATTGTGTGGCTTGTTGTTTTCGGTGCTAAGCTTTCGGAGTCTTACTTCTTCCTGATTCTTTCCATTCGTGACCCTATTCACGACTTGGGAACCATGAAGATGCGCTGCCATGGTGAGAAGTGGTTCGGAGACGGTCACCACGATGTCCTCTGTAAGGTCCAGCCGCAGATTCTGCTTGGTATAATGTATGCCACTGACTTGTGCTTGTTCTTCCTCGATACGTACCTGTGGTACATTATCGTGAACACCGTGTTCTCGGTTGGCCGCTCGTTCTACCTCGGTATCTCGATTTGGACGCCGTGGCGTAACATTTTCTCCCGTTTGCCGAAGCGTATTTACTCCAAGGTCCTTGCCACCAATGACATGGAGATCAAGTACAAGCCGAAGGTCCTTATCAGCCAGATCTGGAACGCCATTGTTATCTCGATGTACCGTGAGCACTTGCTTGCCATTGACCACGTCCAGATGTTGTTGTACCACCAGGTGCCCAGCGAAGTTGAAGGTAAGCGCACTCTTCGTGCCCCGACTTTCTTCGTTGCCCAGGATGATAACCAGGTCACTTCGGAATTCTTCCCTCCCAACTCTGAGGCTGAGCGCCGAATTTCGTTCTTCGCGCAGTCGCTTTCCACCCCGATGCCTGAGCCGTTGCCTGTCGACAACATGCCGACTTTCACCGTTCTCGTGCCCCACTACAGTGAAAAGATCTTGCTCAGTCTCCGTGAAATCATCCGCGAGGAGGACCAGTACACCCGTGTCACCTTGTTGGAGTATCTGAAACAGCTGCACCCGGTTGAATGGGAATGCTTCGTTAAGGACACGAAGATTTTGGCTGAGGAATCGAACTACGACGAGAATGGCAATGCCACCACCCCCGGTGTCGGTGACAAGGACGACGACGAGACCGCTGTCAAGAGCAAGATGGATGACCTTCCGTTCTACTACCTTGGTTTCAAGTCTGCCGCTCCGGAGTATACTCTGCGTACTCGTATCTGGGCTTCGCTCAGATCTCAGACTCTGTACCGTACCGTTAGTGGTTTCATGAACTACTCTCGTGCTATCAAGTTGCTTTACCGTGTTGAGAACCCTGAGGTTGTTCAGATGTTCGGCGGTAACACCGAACGTTTGGAGATGGAGCTCGAGCGCATGGCGCGCCGGAAGTTCCGCTTCGTGATCTCGATGCAGCGTCTCGCTAAGTTCCGCCCCGAGGAGATGGAGAACGCTGAGTTCTTGCTCCGCGCCTACCCCGACCTGCAGATTGCCTACTTGGATGAGGAGCCTCCTGTCAACGAGGGCGATGAGCCCCGCGTTTACAGCGCCCTCATTGATGGACACTGTGAGATTATGGAGAATGGCCGTCGCCGCCCTAAGTTCCGAGTTCAGCTCTCCGGTAACCCGATTTTGGGCGACGGTAAGTCTGACAACCAGAACCACGCTTTGATCTTCTACCGCGGTGAGTACTTGCAGCTCATTGATGCTAACCAGGACAACTACTTGGAGGAGTGTCTCAAGATCCGTTCGCTCCTTGCTGAGTTCGAAGAGCTCAACATGGACGTTGGAAACCCGTACACTCCAGGCATTGCTGCCCCGACTGCTGACCACTACCCTGTTGCTATTGTTGGTGCTCGTGAGTACATCTTCAGTGAGAACGTTGGTGTTCTTGGTGATGTGGCCGCCGGTAAGGAACAAACATTCGGTACTTTGTTCGCTCGTACGCTGTCGCAGGTGGGCGCCAAGTTGCATTATGGTCACCCTGACTTCCTGAATGCGATTTACATGACGACTCGTGGCGGTGTTTCGAAGGCTCAGAAGGGTCTCCACTTGAACGAGGATATCTACGCTGGTATGAATGCCCTCATGCGCGGTGGGCGTATCAAGCATTGCGAGTACTTCCAGTGCGGTAAGGGACGTGATCTTGGTTTCAGTTCGATTTTGAATTTCACGACGAAGATTGGTACTGGTATGGGTGAGCAGATGTTGAGTCGTGAGTACTACTACTTGGGTACTCAGCTACCTCTTGACCGCTTCTTGTCCTTCTTCTACGCCCACCCCGGTTTCCACATCAACAATATGTTCATTATCATCTCTGTCCAGATGTTCATGATCTCGGTGATGAACATTGGTGCATTGAGCTCTGAGGCCATCAACTGCTTGTATGACAAGAACAAGCCGCAAACTGATACTCACTACCCGTTGGGCTGCTACATGCTTCAGCCAGTGAAGAACTGGATTGATCGTTGTGTCTTGTCCATCTTCATCGTCTTCTTCATCTCATTCGTGCCCTTGGTTGTCCAGGAATTGTGCGAGCGTGGTTTGTGGCGTGCCACTCAGCGTTTCGCGAAGCACTTTGCCTCGCTCGCCCCCATGTTCGAGGTGTTCGTCTGTCAGGTTTACGCCTCGTCGCTGGTCACTAACTTGAGCTTCGGCGGTGCTCGTTATATCGCTACTGGTCGTGGTGTTGGTACTGCCCGCATCCCGTTCAGTGTGTTGTTCTCGCGTTTCAGCAGTGACTCGATCTACTTGGGTAGCCGCTCCATCTTGATGTTGCTCTTCGGAACAATCTCTATGTGGCGTGCCTCGCTCCTCTGGTTCTGGCTCACCCTGCTTGCTATGATTGTGTCCCCGTTCTTGTATAACCCGCATCAGTTCGCCTGGCAGGACTTCATGATTGACTATCGTGATTTCATCCGCTGGATGACCCGTGGTAACTCCAAGTGGCATCACAATTCTTGGATTGGTTACGTGCGTTTGACCCGAACTCGTGTTACCGGTTACAAGCGTAAGTTGCTCGGAGATGTCAGTGAGCGCAGCACTGGAGACTCGAACCGTATCGGTTTCTTGTCGGCCTTCCTGACTGAAGTCTTTATTCCGTTAATCATGTTCGGCGTTGCCTTCATTCCGTTCTTGTTCATCAACGCGCAGACCGGTGTGTTGCAGAAGAACAACAAGGGTGTGAATATCACGCCGGCGAACTCCATTCTGCGTGTCGTTATTTGCGCTCTTGGTCCTGTTGTCGTTAACGCTGGTGTTGTTTTCGTGATCGCCATGATCGCTTGTTTCTGTGGGCCGTTGACTGCCTTGTGCTGCAAGCGCACCGCTACCGTCAATGCCTCGATTTCGCATGCCATTGCCGTCATCATCCAGATTGCGTTCTTCGAGCTCATGTGGTTCTTCGAAGACTGGGACTTCCGTCGTGCGCTGCTTGGCACGATTGCTTGCATTCTGTTCCAGCGTCTTCTTTGCAAGATCTTCGTTGCATTCATGCTCACCCGTGAGTTCCGTGCTGACAACTCGAACCGTGCCTGGTGGAGCGGTAAGTGGTACGGCAGCCAGCTTGGCTGGATGGCATGGACCCAGCCTGCTCGTGAGTTCCTTGTCAAGCTCGTTGAAAATGAGATGTTCGCGGGTGACTTCTTGCTCGGCCACCTCATCCTCTTCTTGCATCTGCCATTGCTTGTGATCCCGAAGATTGACAAGTGGCACTCAATGTTGCTGTTCTGGCTCTCGCCGTCGCAGCAGATTCGCCCTCCCATCTTCTCGGTGAAGCAGGAAGCTCTGCGCAAGCGCATGGTTAAGAAGTACGCCACGCTCTACTTCACTATCCTGGCTGTCTACGTTGTGATGATTGTTGCACCCGCCGCCGCTGGCAGTAATATGGATACCGATATCCTCGAATCGGTGGGCACCCTTGGTGACGGTTTGATCCAGAAGCGTAAGCTCCACAACAACGATACCGGTACATCTGGTACAATCTCGTGGTCGTCTACCTGGACTCGAAGCCTGAACTACAGCTCTGTCGCATAGAGAAACGAAGAGAGAGTGATGGATAATCTTTACGACATTGAGCTTCTAGTTCCGATTAGCTACTACGTGTATTCATTTATATAAACACTTACTATCTATTTTTATTTGAATCATAATTTGTTGATTGCACTTCGAAAATAGCGACGTTCGGAACTCGTGCCATTCAAGCTGCTGCGTGAACGGCACCCCGCTGGATTCAAGTCTTCTGAAACAACGGAACAGAACAAAATAAAATCGCCAAAGAAAATGACCAAAAAAAACAAAAACCATGCTGCAATCTGCAAAAAATGGACGATACCGGAGTCGAACCGGTGACCTCGCGCATGCTAAGCGCACGTGATAACCAACTACACCAATCGCCCTGATGTATATACACCTAGAGCAGTTGAATTTATACGTATCGCTCAGTGAGCTATCCAGATGAATGTATATAGAAATGCTTTACTTTCGTCTACTGTGCGACCTGTGTTGCGAAAAATGTAAGAAGTTCACTCCCTTGTGTGCCATCTTCGTGGAGTCGATCTATAATATTTGCATGAGTTCGGTAGTGCTTCAGTAGCACTACGTACTTTTTCCATGGCAATGCGTCAAGGCTCTTTAGCCTTTTCCTCATACTCTCATTGAAGCCGACTATAGGCGGGCCACTTTCGACGAGCGCGGATGGCCCTATAAGAGGCTTTGGCGTACCACCGACTTCACTTCGGGCTGGCACGTCTTCGTCGCTTCCGCTGTCGTCATCTGGGGCCAGATCTTCAGCTGCCAGATGAAGCGCTTCATCCACGTTCTCGATGGGCTCTTTCAGTCCCGTCGTCGAATCGCTCGAGCTATGTGCGCGGGGTGCGTGAACATCCATGCTTCGCGATTCAAAGCGACGCGCTATTCTTCGGCACCTCCATTTCAAGAAAGGCCGATAGAAGAGCCACTTCACCCAAGAATACGCTGATATCGCCAACAGGATAAGGACCACGATTGGGAGAACCGCAAATGCGAAGTTTATTTCAAGCACCTTCTCGGTTGGCTCAGGCGGGGGCAACGGCTCGTCTAGAGGCTTCGAAGCCTCCATGTCAATCATGAACGGCTTGTAGTTCTTGCCCTTGCACTTGAAGAAAACAAGATCCAAAAACCTGGTATGGTCTTTCGTAAATGGGTGTTTGTCGGTGAGAAAAGACGTCCAGAACCTGACTGAGCGGTCGCCTCTGGCGTTGCAGAACAGCATCAGGTTCGGGAACTTACCGAGGGCCTGCATGTAACGAGAAGACGGTCTCGCGAGCTCGTCCAGCACGCCGTTCGGCCCGCGGCTCATGAGATCAACGCCCGACGGACCGAGAAGCACGCGGCCTACGCCGTTCAAAAAGCGGGTCCAGAGGCCCTGTTTCCAAAGAGTAGCGCCTAAGTGCGGCGATGCAAAAGTGACGAAATTGACTGGAGTAATGTCGCGGAAGAACGTCGGATGCCGCGAGAGAAGTCCGATCAAGTACCTGATGTAAAGCCCTCCCATCGAGTACCCGACTATAGACAGATGCGTAATGCCGTTGTCGATAATAACCTGCAGGAGCTCTTCGTAGATGCGCAACGCGCCCATCTCGACGCCCTCGAAGGTAGACACAAGCTCGTTGCATTTGCTGATATGCACGATGCAGGTTTCAGAGGGCAATTCGTGCACAAGCGCGTCCCTCATTCGCTCCATATGCGACACTTTGCCAAACAGGCCGTGGACAAGGAAGAAAAGGTGTCTCTTCTCCTCCATTGTCTATATCAAGGCTCGACAGCGGCGATCTATGCGGGCGGCGTCTACTTCAGCGCGTATTGGCGCCGTTTAAATATTAGTAATAAACAATGCATCGATGATCGAGCGCACCGATGATCGCGCACCGATGATCGCGCACCAAGTGCGGCTCACATATCTATTTAACGAGTCCGTGAATTGCCACGACTGCATACTTATATAGCTGATTTTGAACAGGCCGTATACAAGGAATAAAAGGTGCATTTTCTTCGCCATCGTCCATATTAAGGCTCTACAGCGGCATTTATGCCGGCGGTATTTAGCTCGTGCGCGCTTATCATTTCGACGTCGTTCGAATGTTAGTCAGGAAATCCATGGATGATGGAGCGGATCAGACACGATTTGTATATTTAAGTCTATAATTTACCAGGGCACGCACTGAATCGCCGCAACCTCACAGTTAGCTAGTTTGTTTCGATTTTTCCTAAGATCGACTTTTGCTTCACTGCTTCCTGCAACGTCAGCCTCACGGCGGGGTTTCAGCATTCATACAGCCTTAAAGGACGTCAATCCTTCAAATAGCGACAGTGATTATACAGAATCATACGTAAAAAATCATGCGAATCCGAAGCCTTCGTTGCCCTCGGTGATGGCTTTCAGCAGCAGCGTCCGAAGTTTCTTGTAGCTCTCATACTCGGGCAGGCTGATCTGATTCATACAGGTGTGTGAGGTTGGCAGCCGATCCGTGCTTCCGCGCTCTTTCTGGATCGTAAACTTGCCCACGCCGGTGTTGGATGCGAGCATGCCGAACCCGCGCGCTGGGACTCTCGAAGTGCCCGTGGAGAATTGTAGCAGCCTGGCCTTTTGCTCGGCGCTGAACGACTTTACAGCAAGCCAGAACCACACAACCTGCGGCGAGCGCGAAGTGTACCCTTCAAGCTTTGTGTTCCTTCTCCAGTCTTCAATGTCGATCGTGGGCAGGCCAGAGATGAGCAGCTCAAGCTCTTGCTCGTTGAAAATGCTGACCCAGGACCGGTCGAGCACATCGTAAAAGCCTTCCTCCAGCGCATCCAGTGCGGACTTGACAGCGCCCACGAGCCTATAGTGAACAATTAGCCGCACATACTCGTGTTTGTTCGACTCGTTTACAGTTACGTGCCGTCCGTTGGGGATCAGATCAACCGTTTGTGTGACGCCCGGGCGATCGAGTTCGTAGCTGAAGGTCTCGAAGAAGACATCGGTGATGTCATTTTCCAACATCCACTTGAGACTCCTGTAATAATCCTGGTCCACAGCCTCCATATCACTGAGTGAAATTTCCTGATGCAGGATGTGCTTGTAGATCACACGACTGAAGTGCAGTCCGAACGCACGCCTGTCGAATACAGACCTCGCAATAATGCGGCCAACAAAACGGAACCGCCCAATGACCTCGTCAGTCACTTCGAGTGACGGATTCACCTGGTACACAGACGAGCCCACCACTGTGGGGATAAACAGACCGTATTCGGGGCTTGCTATCTCGCGGCTCAGGATCTCGAACCATTCGCGGGAGACACCGCCTTCGTCAATCCCGAGCTCTCCTTCAAATTGAACCATCATAGGGTGGCGCAGTTCCTCGACCGTCAAGTCCGCGAAATCCTTAATAGTTCTCTCCAACACCTGGTCTCGCGTTAGCGTGAACAATAGGTTGTGATGGCGGAACTTCTCCTTCGATTCGTCGATCTGCTTCTCAAGCCATCTCTGTTTGTTTTCGAAATCCAGCAAGTTGTAACTCAGCGCTATCCGACCTAATGGGCCGTGCATCAGCCTCGGTTTCTGACGAAGTTGTTCATTCACCAAACTTTGGCAATGCGGAAGCTCGTCTCTCAAGAACTTCTCGACCTCCTTGGCAAACTCGCTGATTGCTCCTCCTTCGTCGGCATAGTCGTTCTCATCAATCTCATTCTTAGAGGCGGATTCATACTCCCGTAGAATGATGTCGCCTGGCAAGGTCACAGTGTCCAGAAGAGCCATCAAAGGTGCGTGTCCCAGGGTCTGCTTTTGGCGGAAGACCTCAACAAATTCAAGTACCTTTGACCAGAGACCAATCAGTCCCAGCCGCTGCAATATCACCAAACACTTATACTGCGAGAAGAGTTCGCCTATTAATGTGAACAGCCGCAAAACTCGGAGCTGATCCTTGGATATATTGTCAAAACACCGAGCTGTATTGTAAGGGTCAGATGGCCGTTGTTGCTCTCGCGAGACAGATGACATTTGCGATATCAGGTCTGACTTTGTGCCCCTGATAGCCTCAACTATGGGCAGAATAAGCGCGTCTGGGCTCATGAACTCTTTCACAACTTTAGTAATGTTGTAGAATACACGAGAATTGCATTGCCTGGACCCGAGTGCCTCAACAAGTTGTTGTGACAGCGTCCCGTCCAGCTTTACGTGCAAGCTATCGCGTGTATTAGAGGAGAGCTCACCCTGAGACGCTTGCGAGGTGGATCCAGAGTCGCAGTGGTCCTTTGCTCGCTGGAACACTTGCGATATTAGCTCAGAAGCTGCGATCTGCTGTTCTCGAAATCCTCCGATCAGGGCGACAGTAAAAAGACCAATGAGATGAGCTCCGCTAGATGCCACAACATGTCTTGCGATGCCTTCAACATTATGTAGAAGCACATCTTCCTCTCCAGAGAGGCGCTTAGCCCTACTAAGACTGGTTCCAAACGACATAGCCAGTATTCCAGCACGGAACTCGCTCTCAAAGGAGAGCTCTGACGTCTTACTCACAGAGAAGAAGTCGCTCAGTATAAGCAAAAGATTGGAGCATACGAGCGCTGGAGTTGTGGCTGATGGCAGCGCTGTATGCGTGAGAGCAGTTGATTTACTTGGAGATGTGGCAGGATGCGATGCTTTCGGTGTCGCACTCCGCGATAACGCGGCATAAGAAGTATCAATGTAGCCGCGTGACGCGTTCAACAGGACATTCAATAGCGTCATGATCATGTGCGAGCCCAATGGATTGAAAGAAACCCAGCTCAAGATCTCATGAAGCACAAAGCGGTCGTGATCAAAGATGTCAGTGAACATTATGCGCGACAACATAGCCATAAGCTGCGGCAAAAGCGGCAAGCGTGGGTCCTCGTTGTCTTTAAGAGCAAATCTGAATTGAGCAAAAGACAGAGGGTCGTTTAATAAATGCCGGACCTCATTAATTGTCTGGATTCTGCCATGGAGACGGGTCTCGGCGGCAGCATCTATCTTTTCGGCTAATGCAGCCAAAAGCGTATGCTTGTCAGGCTGAAACAGCTGCAGAGAGTCACATACCATCCCACTATTCTCCTCAATCGGGAGCATGCCGCTGTGCGCCGAGTTACCTGGTAATTTGGCACCATCGCCACGAAAAGCAGATTCGAAATATCCCAGCTGTCGGTAGCTTTGGGAAGCAAGGAATACTGATGAAGCATCTTCATCTATTTCTTCCATGTCTTCCGAGTGAGGGCCATCATACAGCAGGAGAACCTCTGCACCAACTTGCAGCCCTTCAGGTAACTCAGTCCCAGGATTCTCACCGTCCAGGATAATTTCTCTCTCAAATTCCCCGCCGGCCTCATCGCTCGCGGCCTCGTCGTTATCAGAGGAGCTTTCATACTGCCTCATATCGATCTGATCCAAATACTGATCAAGTGCATTTTGCTCAAGAACAGACTCGGCCTCGTCGTCAGAGCTGTCGTTCGTATCAGCACTGCTATTGTCGTCTTCGTCGGCAGAGAGAACAAGCGTTATCTCCAATTGAGGAAATTCCGAGCCTTCATCCTCTGAACCTGAAAGCTCACTCATCATTTCCACATCGTCTCCATCTTGGCTAAAGTCTTCTTCGTATTCGCTGAAATCCATTGCTTCATCCTCCATCATATCACTGTCCTCGTCGCCTTCATCCATGGAATCATCTTCACTTTCTGAGCTTGACTCATAGTCACCAAGGCTGGAGTTGCGAAACACATTACCGTGAATACCTTCAATACGTTGTTGATGTTCTCTTCGCCTCTCAGCGGCGAGGTCAGCTTCCAAAACCTCCACGTCCTCCTCATCTGAACCATGCAGAGCTGCGACATTTCGAGCATTACCTTCGCCCAAGTTTGTATCCGCGCCATCTGAATCGTTGGCTAATTTCGCATAACGGCTCCCACGTACGACTTTGAAGGCATCTTGCTTCACAACATGAACCATGAGGTTCAGAATTTTCGATCGAAGGCCGTCAAGAGCCTGAGTGCTAAAGTCAAATAGTGCGACAGCTCGCATCAGAGCTTCCATCGCTCCCACTTCTTGAACAATAGATTGATTGAAAACACGCGGACGTGATTCATCATCGTCAGCCGTCTCTGCAATGAAAGCGAGGTTATGCCATGCCAGTTCCTCTTCGCCCCAAACGTGTCTGATAATATCGCAGCACGTATGCAGCAACGCCAGGGCCTGATTCGGAAAGCGTTGCTTGCGACGCGGCACTTCGACATCCAGTATTTTGACGACAGAGTGAAGCACATGCCTCGTTGATCTTTCTAGAGACTTGAGCGTCGCGGCGCTATGCGGCTCATCCCTTGATTTGCGAGTGAGATAGCCAACTATTTGCGACACAAGCGCAGCGCCTCGAGATGAGTCCGCATCTGAGAGGGCAGATGCATTTTGGTGGGTTTGTTGGATACTATGCTGAACTATAGCATCTTCCGCAAATCTAGGGAATTGCGTGAAAATCGTTTCACGGGTCTTTCCTGAAGTTATTATGAGATCGCGCAGAACGTCTCTAAGAACTTCTGCCTGAACAGGAGCAGAGGGGCTTAGAAAAGCACTGCATAATTGCGTGATCAAAGTTCTCATTGCGGACTTGTTGAGAGAAGCATATCTTGATGTTTTGAGGTATTTCGGGGTTTGCACCTTCATGCCAGCTTGTTTTGCAGCTTTCTCTACAATGTGCCATTGAATGAGGTGCCCATTGTCTGATTTCACAAAATTGGCCTCAACGATGCGACTTAGTTGTGGCTGGCGCCGCACAATAGCCTCCGCTGGGGATATGTCCTTCCCCCTACGGCCCAATAGATCGCATCGATGATACTGATCTCGACCATTCAGCATTTCAATGAGAATTCCTGCCATGACTGAAGGGCTTGTCATTATAACATGGCACAGTCCCATCAGGTTCTCTCCGAGGCATCTAACCTGATCCTTAGGGACGATAGCAATAGCATCAATTAGCTCTTGTACCAGCCCAGATTTCACTGCAACGCTCGCAAGTCTTGTATCAGTCTGAACCAGCATCATTGTGAAAGACGTCAGCCCCGTGACGGCAGCCTCCAATACTGGCGTCTGAGTGGTAGGAGTCGATTCGGCCGAGTCTTTGACAAAATGGTGAAGCGCAGTCTTGCAAGCGGAAATAAACTTAGCTTGGGTTTCAAAGGGAATCAAGTTGTGAATAGGTTTGTCCACATGCTCTGCGTCATGCGAAACATCTTGGCGAGCAGCATGGCGGCATCTTAATCCATTAAGGTAGATGAGGTGAAGAGTTTTGAATGCAAGCGGGTTTTGAGTCTTATTATCAGCAATTTTTTGAACGAGATTTTGTTCCAGCCTGAAAAGAAGCTTCCGGTAATCTTGGCTTTCTACAATTTCAGGCACTGAAGTCATACGCATCACCAAAACACCTGTTAAAGAGAGCCATCTTCCCGGAAGGTCATACGTGCTCCACTCTACTAGATGGCGGGGAACTATACTGTCGTCAGTGCGCTCTTCAGATCCTAGATATGCTTTATCCCAGTGATAAGTCAAATCAAGAAGATCAAAGAAAAGGCTTCTGTACCTCACATAGCAATCCAGCGGAAGCTTGCCAAATGCGGCTCTTACGCCATCACTGTGCCTCCTCATGCTGTGCCTCAGATTGTCCCTCTTGATCTCACTGAGTAAGAAATGGAAACTTTCGACGGCAGGTGTCAGAAGGCGAAGCTCCGGGATCAGAAAACCATCGAGTCCATATTTCGCCATATAACGTCCTCTCAAAAAATTGAGCTCATTTTCTGTCAGGTCCTGAGTCGGCTGAGACTTGTAAAATGTGCGCGCGAGCTTAAGATTTTCGTGTTCACCTCTGTCCAGCGCGTCTCTCATCAAAGCGAAAGCTGTTTTCTCTAGCACTTGATCGAAATTATCATCAGCAGGGGTAGCTGTAACGAGTTCACTGAACAATTCCAGTAGCTTTCGTTTCTTGTCACTATTCCAAGCCGGAAAGAAGTAGTTATCTCGAACATTTGGATTCGAACAAATCTCTTTCAGCAACTTTAAAAGGTAAAAAGTGAAGCTGGTCATCATATCTGAACCTAACGCAGACTCGAGGAAGCCAAAATCAATGAATTCTTGGAATTCTGGGTACTCCAAGTGATCCACCGCATACACGACAGCATCAACTAAGAATTTGAACACCAGAGGCGTGGGAATAACAGTTTTGAACCACAACGGCTCAACATGTTCGTCATTTTTTATCTCTGAAAGTCTCAGCAAACGCACAAGCTGTAGAGGCAGTCCAGCAGCAGCCAGTTCAGCGGAGCTTCGCAGAAGATCATCCAGAATGTGCGGCTCGAGTTTGAAGTTCGGTACTAAATCAGCCGTTCCTAAGCTTGGCGTTGTGATAGCATACTTCACCAGCAGACCGTCCGAAAGCTCATTCAGCGAAACCGCATCCTCGTAAGTTCCGTTGAGAGGTCCTACAATACTGGAGGGCCTCAAAGATAGCCTCGACAGATCCATACCACTGCTAAGCTCGAAGTACTTCGACAAGAATTTGCTGAAAAGGCTTTGGCAGTCCACCTTCTGTGCACGAGCGATAACAAGTATTGTCACCAGTCCAGAAACGCGGTCTGTGGCTGCACGATGCGTGTAGTCTTCGAGCAGCTTCTTCATGTTGACGATGAAAATCTGCAAAACCGCCACAGTGACATTCCGCATATGATCCCTATTAGCCTTCAAGAATGAGCTGCTCACGGAGCGGTCATTACCGTCAGTCGAAGCCTCCTCCTCCAAAGACTGTGGATCGCCCCACAAGCACTTGTAGATTGTGGCTATCACATTGACTAGGTCCAGCGGTCGGTTTCTTGCTTGAGAAAGAGCGATCATAGATTCGTACAGCTTTTCACTGAGACCTTGTTCTGATAATAGAAGAATGCGGCCCTGCTCAGACTCGCAAATCTTGGATAGGGTGAAAGACATTGACATTAGTGCTCGAGTGGGCAGCGTCTCCAAGAATTTGGGCTCTGTCAGGAGTTGAACTAACAAGTCAACGAATGGCGTGGCTAAAAGAGTTCTGTCCAAGTCTGACCATGTCAAGTGATTGACCCACAGGCTGAACACCTCTGTCCGTTCGGTGACCAACTGGTATAAGCGTTTGGGGTCGAAAGGGGAGCCAAGCTCTACATAGTGCTTGCCCCTTGCCTTTGCCTTTGCCTTTGCCTTAGCGCTCAATTTTGCCTTTTCTTTCCACTCGGCTTGATAACGCACCAAATCCTCGACATCGCTTTGGAGCCCAGCGAACAGCGATTCCAACATTCTGTCCGGAACAATGTTTTCCTCTGAGAATTCCGGTGTCATCAAAATCCTTGCCAAGACGTCTAAGGATCTGAGGCGGCCCTCCGGTGGTAAAAGCGGGTCTACAGACATTTCCACGAATCTGGGCATCAGCGGCAGCAGCGTGCGCATAGACGCAAAGCTTGCCAAGTCACACAGCTGGTAGATATACTTTTCATCCAGGCCAGGTATGAGCAGGTCATGAAGAATAGGAGTCAGCTGCCAGCGCTTGAACACCTTTTCATCATTGGCCTTTGTCCAGAAGCTCAAGATGATGGTGATGCCTTCCACAATACACGACTTGGTGTAGTTCACAGTGGGGTCATCGTGATGGGTGCGACAAACATCCAGCAGAGTGTGAATGGCGTCCGGGGCACGCGTGGCTACAACCGATTCGTAGCCATTAGGACTCAGGAGAATCATCAACGCGCATAAGCTGTACATTTGCTGGGATGCGAGCATGGCTACCTGGTGCACATCAGTCGAAGCCCGCTTCAGCCTGACGTCTCCAATATAGTACGGAGCGTTATCCCCCACGGAGTTCGCCGCAAAGTCCATGGGGTCATCCAGCTTCCTCAACGCCTCCTCGTCTACGGGCTCCTCGTTATTTACGCCGCTGAAGAACTTGCGTTTGCCCACGAGATATCTGTAAAGCGGCTCCATGGGGTTCGAGCAGCCATCCCATCTCGACGAGCTGCCGTTAGTGGAAGGTATAGTGAGAGACATTGCCAAAAGCAGGCGCGGTATTTCCAAAGGAGGGAAGTATCGCGCAGCACCTGCGACCTGCGAGAGCACTCTCACGGCGTTCATGCTAACGTTGACGTTGACAGCATACAGCAAAGAGCACGTTAGTCGACCGAGGGCCGCAAAGTCGACGACATCCGAGAGATTGTAGACGCCGCCGCCCGATCCATCCGCGATATGGAACAAGATCGAGAGGGCGGCCTCGCAGAACTCGGCGTCGTCTGTGGACAAGAACCTGAAGCGGTGCTCTATGGTTTTTGCATCGTCGTCCACAGTGTCCTGGCCACGCGTGAAGGAACTGCTTCTTGGTTGCGACACGTTCGGCGGTGGTGACTGCGGATCATCATCATCGTCGTCGTCCGTGACCGTTTCGGGTTCCTGCATCAATCGTAGGAGCAGGTTGGGGATGTACCCGCTCTCGTTCCGCAAAAATGCCGGGATACGGCGTGGCTCTCCAGCCGCCTGTCTTACAGGATGCGGCTGCTCGACTACTTCATGTCCAGGCTCTTCGCTCCCAGGATCTTGTCGACCAAGCACGATCCGCGTAATCGGCCTGCTTTCCGGCGTTACCTGGTCAGCCTCGAGCCGCCCAGTCTCGAGTTCCTCCGGAGTCTGTCCAGTGCTCTGTGGACTCTCGCTTGACGCCGGTTCGGCGCGGTCGGTGACCTCCGGCAGGCCGCTCCGCCGCACAATGCCCAGCAAAAGCTCAACAAGGTTTGCTGTGGCGTTTCTCAGCGGCGCGGTTGCGTCAGTTGCGTCCTTAATGAAGTGGCCCTCGAAGTCGTCCTGCCATCGCCAAACGTAAGGAATTGCTTCGTTTCTGGCTATTTCCTTCAGTGTTTCTAAGTCGAGGGCTGGATCTGCCAGCTTCTCGAAGATCCCCACAAGCAAATGCTTGCGAACATTGGGCTCGTACTCGCTCAACGGGTCCATAATGGTTCAGTTAAGAAGTTTCCACCGGTATTATATGAGGATCTACATGGGTAAGGGGAATATTATTTGGCTCGCCGAAAGTGGTTAAACGGTGGGAATTCGTGGCTTTCGTAGCGGTTATTACGTCGGATGTATAAATATCAATAAAAAATTAAATGGCATCGTGCGCCTAGTCCTGCTTGACCAGGGGCGGCACGTCCTGCTCGACCGCCAAGCCAGAGATCGCAGAAGTGACGGGCGAGAACGCAACGTGCATCTCCTCCGGATGGCTGTTCTGCCACTCGCGGCGTTTCCACGACTTGCCCGTTGCGTCCCAGTACATGCCGCGCACGGTGTGCGCAATGGCCTTCCTGCCCTGCCACAGCGGCAGCAGCTCGACAATAAACAGCGAGATAAATAGCCAAATAAAGCCAACAACAACCCAGCCCGTGAAGAAGTTCTTCGAGAACACGTAGTGGCTGCCGTACATCGGCATAGGCCACAGGATGAGCAGCGCCAGCGCGACGACGACGCAGGCAATGCGTGCGTACTTCGCGCTGCGCTTCAGAACCTCCTGCTCGCGCTCGAACTGCTCGTCGTGCGCTATCACCGCGGAAATGCGCGCCTCGAGATTCGCCGAGCCGATCTTCTCGGTGCCAGACTGGCCCGGCGTCTCCGCTCCGCTCTCGGGCTCGGTTTCCTCAGGCAGAACCTCGCGCAGCGTCTTGAACTCCTTAAGCTCCTCGAAGTCGTAGTGCGCGTGTCCGCCTATCAGCTGGCAGACCGCCATGATGATGAGCGGCGAGCCGATCGAGACCACGTTGCCCGCAAGCATCGGGTAGTCCGCACCGGTCGTTGCCAACGTGAACGTGTTGTTGTAGAGCCCAGCAGTGGTTCCGGCCCACGCAGCAATGCCGAGTCCCATGCCAAGCGGCGGAGCGATCCACACTGACCACTTGTTGAGCCCGGACCAGAACATTGTCAGGCTCACCGGGAACACGGCAGAACAGATGATCACGCCCATGAGCTCGTACAGGTACCCCATGCCGACACCGCCGTAGTACAGGCCGATAGAGAAGCCGATCATAGCCAGCACGAACGCAATGACGCTGATGTGGGTCTGCCAGATGAGCTGCTTGCTCGTGGCCCGCGGATTGATGTAGGTGCGGTATACGTCGTAGGTCCAGATCGAGCTCACTGCAACCATCTCGGCCGAGGCCGCCGACGTCACGGCCATAAAGATCATGAGCAGCGCAGCGGCACCGCCGCCCTTGCCAAGAAGCGCCACGGCAGTGTACGGCAGCGTCAGCCCCGCCGAGACCTCGGCATCGGTCATGACGCGAGGGTACGTGGGCCAGTATTCGGTGTGCTCGAGCACGCGCCCGGCCAGGCCCATCGTCGTTGCACAGACCCACGGAATGGCGTACCACGCAATGCCGCCGAGGAAGTAGCCCGGGAGCGCCGCTGCGGGACTCGCGGCAATCGCCTTGTTCCAGTACCCCGTGTCCAGGAACACCGTGCCGAAGTTGCCGGCCAAGTTGATCACCATGAAAATGCCGGCGCTGTGGCTCTTCATTGTGAGGTACGAGCCGTCGTGGTTGCCCGCTCGGGGGAACTTTTTCCCGGCCTCAGTGACGAGGTCCCAGACTCTGCCCGGAGAGCCGAGGAACGAGTTGTTGGCGTAGACCGTGAACGCAAACAGGAAAATAATCACAAACAAAATCATTGTGTGCACGTAGTCTGTGAGGAACGTGGCCTTCAAGCCACCTGCCAACGTGTAGAGGGTGACGCCAAGGGGGATCAGGAAGCATGCCGCGATAGGGTGCATGCCCGTGAGCGTCTCTGTGGCCGACGAGGCACCAGCAATGAGCATGGCCATCACGAGAATGTTTGTCGCGATCGCATAGAACATGAATATGGCGTGGGCGAGCTTGCCGAAGCGCGCACGCACGACCTCGAGGTAGGTGTACACGGCCGGGGCCTTGCGCTTGAGCTCAATGGCGATCGTTGCAAACAGCACGATCTGCACCGCGGCACCAGACGCATACGAAATGGGCCCAAAGACGCCGTTGTTGTACGCCTGGGTCGTGGAAACAAGCAAAGTCGCGGCCCACGTCCAACTAGACACGACGGCACTCGCAATGAGTCCGCTGTTCACGGATCGACCCGCCGTCGCAAACTCTGCAGCATCGACCTTCTCCTGCTGATACCTGCGTAAGGCACCAGTTACAAAGATCATGCCCAAGGCAAACGCAAGGCCGACGCCAACAACAATTCCGTAGCCCACGCTCTTGCTGACGGGTGGCGAGTCGTGATCAATAGCCATCTTCAACCAATTCTGGACTTGTGCAAAAAAAAGAATTCGGCTTGGAGAACGTCTATAATTATATTCCCCTGGGTTTTTCACTCAGCCTGTCATCCTGATAAGAGACGCACATGGAACCCTTGACCCACATGCATCTGGCGACCGCGGAACGATGAGTCCTCAATATCCCGGCCTTCTTATCAGAGTTAGCCTGCTGGTTAGGGGCACGGAAGAACTAAGGCTCGCCAACGATTGCTGTTTTTAGGCGCGGAGGCTACGCGCGCCCGCCATGTAAAAGTGGTTTAGAAATAAATTTTACGCCGAAAAGCGGCCCTAGAATACATAAGTGTCACTCGCTCTCTGCATCGGAGCTGTCTTCGGTTCCCAAGCCGTCGCTGCTCTCATCCTCGCTATCTTCTTCATCGCTGTCGACCTCGACCTCGCGCACGGTGACCTCGTAGCCCAAATTGCGCAGCCCAGATTCGAGCGCCGCCTGTTCCGATGGCGGCGCCACAACGAACGCAGCACTCGAATTGGCGCCGAACAGAGGCAGCACGTACTGCCTCAGCACGGCCTGGAACCGGGTCGGCGTCACCTGTCTCAGCTCCTTGATGATGATCTGCGTGTAGTTCGGCTCGTAGCCCTTGATCACGGTGTCGGAGAACTTCTCCTCTATCGCCGTGGACGGCTCGGCCAGGTGGTACGCGAGATCGCCCACAATTGTGGCCACGGCACTCTCGAGCATCGCCTCGTCTATCTTGTACTTGCCCTCGGCGATCTCCTCGACCACGGCCTTGCACGCCGCGTACGCACTGATCCCATCGGCAGCTGAGTAGAGCGTGAGCACGACGTGGCCCATCTGCACCGAAGTGGATAATGAGGCTCCGTACGCATAACCGGGACCACGGACCGCATTCCAGAACGGGCCCTCGGTCATGTCCAGAAGTGCGTTCACAAGGCTCAGAGCAGGAAGATCGGGGTCACCGTACTTTGCGGGCCCGCGCGCTATGACCTTCAAGTTCGTGGAATCAGACGCGGCACACAGAGTCAGCAGCGCCTCTTTGGCCGGGTTGCGGCCTCTCTCGGTGTGGAACTGGCTCGGAAGCGCAACGGGAACAATCTCGTTGCTCTGCTGTCTAGCAAGCAGCTTGTCTTCGAGCTCCTTCCAGGGCTGCAACACGCTGCCGCCGTTGAGCTCGGCAACCTTGTGCACGTCACCCACAACCAGCCCGCGGATGTTTTCGGGGCGGAACAGCTGCGCAGTGAGCTCCCTCATTTTACGCTCGGCAGAGTCGTTGTTGAGTTCGAGCTCGTGGATGAACGCCTCCGTCACGAGCATGTCGGACTGTCTGCGCAACGAGTCGGCAGTCAGCAACGTCTCATCCATGCTCGAGCTCAGCAGATCGTGGTCGGACCGCTTTGCCTCGGGGATGTTTTTCAGGTGTCGCGCCACGTAAATCGCAACGTTGTCCTTGTCGAAGTCGACGTTGAACATAACGCGCTTGATCCACTCGATGGCCTTCGCATAGTTCTGGATCTTGACCTTCACTCTAATAGAAACACTTTCATGCAACTGAGGATCCACATTCACGTAATTAGCCAACAGATCACGCTGCGCCTCCTGTGCGACCTCCTCCGACGTCAGCTTTGTGCCGTCGTCGAGTTTCATGGGGAACGAGAACGCATTCGCCAGGACCACGGAAATCAAAGGCAGGAGTTCGTTGTCGACCGACTGCGGCGAAATGTACAACCTAATGGTCACAAATTGCGACCGGATGTTCTCGAAGTTCAGTGCGAGGCTGCTCGCGCCTGCACCGACCAGCTTTTGGGTGTCATCGTCGATGGCAAGCGAAGCGCCCGGGAGCCCGTGCTTGAGCAGCCGTTCAGTGGCGGCGCTCTGCGAGGTGATGAACCGAATCTTTTGAAAGTCCGGCGCCGGCAGCATTGTCAACAGCTCCTCCGGAATGGGCTGTTCGTTCTCTGCTATGGCCTGCTGCAGCTTGCGGGCCTCCTCTTCGAGGTCATGCGTGTTTTTGATTTCCTCAAGCCTCTGCTTCTTCTCCTCGTCCACGCGGATGTGCTCGTCCCTCGAGGGCTTCCCGAGAATGCACGCCTTTGGCGGCTGCACGAAGTACTTAGCGATGAACTCGCGCCAGGATTCCTCAGACCAGCTGCGCAATCGGTCGAACTCATCGGCCTTCCCGAGCCACTCCTCGAAGGAGGCGTCCTTGCCGTAGAGGAACTCGCAGATCGCGAGGTCCACAAAAGTGTTGACATGCTCCTCGGCGCTGAGCACGAACCGGTCGTAAACGCTTTCTACGCACTGCCGCAGGAACTCCATATCCAGGGTGCCAAGCAGCTTCGACTCCAGGTACTTGAGAATGCGGTCCGCGGACCCGTCGAGCTTTGCTATGGGCACGCCGTAAAAGGTTAGGTTGATCTGCGTGTACAGGTACTCGTCTGTATCTGCCGTGACCTCTGCGGCGAGGGCCGCATCCTTGTTGACAACAACGAAGTCGCGCTCGAGCTTGCCCGCGTCTCCCGTGGCCAGGTACTTGAGCACGACCTGGATGGCCGTGTTCGAGATGACGTCGGCCATGTGCGGTCCGATCCAGGACACAAGGACCTCGCCCGACGACTCCATGGAGTCGGGGAAGTCGACGCGGCGCACCGTGTTTGTTTTCAGCGGCGAGGGCGCCGTCGTGAGCGCGGAGTCCACGAAGGGGCGCGGGGCGGAGCTCGGCGCCGTGGGCAGCTCGCTGTCGAACCTCGCGAGCGACTCAATCATCTCCTCGGGCTCCAGGTCGCCAGCAACGATCACCGACAGGTTCGCGGCGCCGTACACGTCCCTGTGGTACTGCTTGATCGTCTCGGGCTGCAGCGTGCGCAGGGCCGCCAGGGAGCCGCCCGTGTTTGTGGCGTAGCCCGATCTGCTGTCGTACAGCAGCTTCTGGACCTCGGCGATCATGAGGCTGTACGACGTGTGCTCGTAGCCCTGCATTTCGCTGAACACTACGCCCTTCTCCTCTCCCTTGCCGTCGATGTGGTAGACCTCGGTCATGCACGCGGAGTCGCGCACGGTTGCGTTCAGGATGTGGTCGAGGTAGACCGGCAGCAGGTGCATGAATCCCGTGTGGCCCGCCGTCGTCAGCGTGTAGCAGGTGTGGTCCTGGGCGGTCCACGCGTTCGTCGAGGACATCTGCCGCGCGCTCAGCTTGTCGAGCAGGCCCTTGTGCGGGTACTTCTGCGAGCCCATGAACACGATGTGCTCGAGCGTGTGCGGGCAGCCCGAGTTGTCGTTCGCCTCGGAGGCCACGGCGAAAAAGCCCTGCACGGACGGCGACTGCCGCCTCACCAGCACGGCCTGCAGCCCGGTCCGGCGCGACTTCCATTTGAACAGGTGCACGGACGGGCAGAACGTCGGCCTGACCTTCGCGACCAGCTCGAAGTCCGACATCTGGTTCGTCTGGTTCGTGGTTTGTGGTGTGGTTTGAGGCGTGGTTTGAGCAGTGGTTCTTAAGGCGTGGTTTGTGGTTTGTGGTTTGTGGCCCGTTTTGTGGCGCACGTGTGGCTCGCCCGCACTGGCGTGTGAAATGCAGCTCTGAGCCTGAACCGTGCAGTTTGCCGCAACAAATATGTAAATTCTTGGGCCGCACAAAGGCACGCACAAAGACACGCACAAAGACACACAGCACAAAGACACGCAGCACAACGACACTTGCCGGTCCTCGTCTCACACGTGATGGGAAGCCGGACCGGCATATATATATATATATATATATATATATATGTGTGTATTTTGTGTCTTGCATAGCTCAAAGGTATTAGGTTAGATAGAGTTACCGTTGCCGCATTGGGTGTGCCTGTGCTGCGCTTCGGCTGCAATTGTCGATCTGTCACGCGGAGGGTCAAGCTTGGCTCGATGCACAGGCTGGCTGTTGACGAGTGTTCCTTGACCCACACTGCTGGTGGAAGACGGTGCCTGGGCGGTAACGGGCGGTAACGGATTGTTGTGGGCGGTAACGCACGATAATGTCGTTAGGGGCAGCAGGCGATAAGAGGCGATAAGAGGCGATAGTGCGCGATCATGCGATAGTGCGATCCAGCGATAGCGGGCGATAGTACGCGATAGCGGGCGATAGTGGGTGCATGGCGGTAGAGTAGAAGCGGTGGAAGCCATCCAGCAGGGAGAAGTTAAGGTACTAGAGTTTGTGTCTGCCATTTACTGATCCGGCGCTTTATTCCAAATAATTGCTTAAGGCGGGAGGCCACGGAGACCAACCATACCACACAGGCTCACTCTCGGCTATGACCGCTGTCAGCGCTGTTAGCAAACGCTTGCAAAACTGCCGAGTGCCGCCTGCTCTTCGCGTAAATGGGTTGCCCGAGACCGGCGGCTTCACCGTCACTACTGGTCAATCATCAAACGGGCTTGATGGCCTGTCGCTGCCGCTATCGTCACTCTAGCACTGCTGATAGTATCCAGAGTCTATTGCGCTGTCTCGTGCCACTGATCGGTGTGCAGACGGTGCTGATCTGTGTGTAGACGGTGTTGATATGCTCATACAAGCGGGCATTGATGGCCTGCTGCTGCCGCTATCAGCACTCAATCCAGAGTCTAGCGCGCCGTCTTCTGCCACTGGTCTGTGTGCAGACAGTGTTGATCTGCTCATAAAAACGGGCATTGATGGCCTGCCGCTATCGGCACTAGCACTCACTGCTGGTAGTAGAACGCGCGCACGCTTCCGTCCCAGCTGCTCGAATAAACAACGCCGTCCGCAACACACACGCCCGAAACGCGGTCCTTGCGCTTCTGTATAGCCGGAAACCACCGATTCTGCAGCAGGTCCAGCGGGATCAGGGCGCCGGACTCGGTGCCGATAACGGCCAGGCGGCCCGAGGAGCTCACGTCCACGGCGCTGACGGCGCCGCCGTTGAACTCGTACGACTCGAGTGTCGCGTTGCACCGCAGATCGAACAGGTGCAGTCCGCCGCGCGTGGCTGCGAGCACGCTCTGCTCGTCGGGCATGAACCGTGCGCTCACGAGCGGCGCAGGCGCCCGGAACTTCTCGGCGTGGCTCGAGCTGTCGCGCGCGTCCCACACCTTCAGCACGCCGTCCTGCGTCGCCGACGCAAACAGCATGCCGCGCGCCGTGTCGACGGCCGTGACGGGCGCGGCCTCGTGCAGCGACATCGTGGGCTTCGCCGACGTCACGTCCCACACAATGACGCGGCTATCCTGGGCCCCGGACACGACGGCGGTCTCGTCAAGAAACTGGACGGCCGTCACGGCCGCGTCGTGGCCGGCGAGCGAGAAGCGGTACTGCGGCGCCCGGCCCGAGATCGACGACTTGCCGGCGTCGATGTCTCTTAACGCAACCTTCACGTTGACCTGCGACTGCGTGAGCTCGCGCAGCTGCGTGCCAATGACGTAGATCTCGATGAAGCAGCTCAGGCCACCCGCGGCCAGCACGGTGCCGTTCGTGTTTGCGCCGAGGCTCATCGTCGAGCCTTTGCCGATATGAAACGCCTCGTACTTCAGCCCCGATCCGGCGTCCCACAGCACGGCCGTGCCGCCCTGCGTCACCGTCGCGAGGCTCGCGTGGCCGCCGACTTGCTTGAAGGCACACATCTGGAGCACGCGGTGCTTCAGCGCCGCGGATCGCAGCGCCTTCGCGGGCTTGAACTTGACCATCGGCGGGTACGGCACGAGGCTCGCGGCGTGCCGTGATAGCACCTGCTGCGGAGCAGACCGGCGCAGCTCGTCCAGAGCCGCCTGGAGATCGGCGACCTCGGTCTGCAGGCTCGATACGTAGTGCTGCTTCTGGTCGACATCCAGATCGCGGTAGTCCTGGGGAAGTGGTGCTGCATTCATGGTGAATTGGCGATTTCCGACCGGTCAGAGCTGCTTCCGAGAAGATTACGGCTCGATCAAGGGCCAACCGCCGAATCCGTCGACATACATACATTAGGGCAGGGGTCATGCACGCGGCAGATTGCACCGGGATGTTCGCTCGCCGGCGCACCTGAACATAATGTGGCATTATTTCTTGGCGCATGAAACACGATAGCAGATCCAAGCGGATCCCACTGGGTTTAAATGCGCGCGCTCTTCGACTGGCAAGCGCGCTTGTAAACGGAATTGATTAGTAAATGTACAGTAAGCACGAGCGCAAGCGAGCGACAGCAGCCATCGCTGCGCCTTCGTCTGCCTGCGGCCAGCTCACCCAAAGTTCGTAGCTACCTTTCGGGTGCAGACGACGCCTGCACTCGGCCCGCGCTGCGACCTTCCATGCGTGCCCGCGTCTCGCCTGCTGTTCGAGATCTCACCTGATGCAAGCACCCTCGCCCTAAATCCGATAGGGACCCCGCCAGTCCGGGGCCGCGACCTTTCCTCTCGGCAACGTGGCGAACAACACGTATTCGGGCTTGTGACTTGAAGTTGGGTATCATGTCGTACGGAGTCAAAGCAGCAGAGCGTCTTGCCGGGAAAACGGTTCTCATTACTGGCGCGAGCGCCGGCATTGGCGAGGCCACGGCCCACGAGCTGGCCTCGGCCGCCAACGGCCAGATCAGGCTCATTCTCACGGCGCGCCGCGTCGACCGGCTCCAGGCCCTGCAAAAGAAGCTCGAGGAGAAGTACAAGTCGATCTCGATCTTGACGACGAAGCTCGACGTCAGCGACTACAAGAAGATCCCGAGTTTCGTCAGCGGCCTGCCCGCGGACTGGTCGACCATCGACGTTCTCGTGAACAACGCGGGCCTCGCGCTCGGCACCGAGAAAGTCGGCGAGATCAAGGCCGAGCACATCGAGTCGATGATGTTCACGAACGTCATTGGTCTCATCACGCTCACTAATGCCATACTGCCGAAGTTCAGGCAGCAGAACTCGGGAGACGTCGTTATGATCGGGTCCGTTGCTGGCAGAGACGCCTATCCTGGCGGATCGGTGTACTGTGCCACGAAGGCCAGTCTCAGGAGCTTCACGATGGCGCTGCGCGCCGAGACCATCAACTCCGGCATCCGCGTCATCGAGGTCGATCCGGGTGCCGTCGAGACCGAGTTCTCGCTTGTCAGATTCAATGGCGACAAGGAGCGTGCGGCCAGTGTATATACCGGCACCGAGCCGCTGACGCCGGAAGATATTGCAGAATCGATCACGTTTGCTCTGACCAGGCGCCAGAACACGGTTGTCTCTGATATCGCGGTCTTCCCGACCCACCAGGCTGGCGCGCCATACCTCCACCGTAAGTAGACTTACTCGTTATCTTGTAGTTCTTATGTTAGCTTGTGGTTCTTTATCAAGACGGAAAGCTCAGGCATCTGCACAAGGCTTTGGCTAATGGCGGGGCTAATGGCGGGGCTAACGCCGTGCTAGCTGGCTCCTATAGCCGCAGAGAGCAAAACTGTTCTCAAACCAGCCTCCTGTGGATCAAAATCAATCATTTTAATGGTTTGTGCGTTCCTGCTACTGAGCCTTCTATCAACTCGCTGGTTACCGCTTTAGGTAACTTTTCAGGGCTTGATGTTCGCAGAGAAGCGGTTCCCAGTAGAGCTTTCCGCTTGCAGGCGTATGCGAGATCAACAGGATCCTCGGCAAATCAGGGCATGAAGGCTTCAGCTGCGCTCCAGCTGCGCGTCCGTTCCACAGCTGAGAACGACTCAGGCCGGCACCACCCACCTTCCTGCGTACATTAGAGCCACTGAATAAGGGTATTAATGCGCCATGACTGGCGCCTATTCAAGCTAACGAACTGGGCCTAATTAGAGAGTGGGCTGACTCTCCGTGTTGTCGGGTACAGTGAACGGCACTATTGGCATCACAAAAGGCACCAACCGCTCGGGTCAACATCACGACTCGTCCGCTGGCCAGTCCTCTACCGGATACGGGGCATGCATACGGTCCGGGTTCGCGACCTGCCAAGCGCGCATTTTCCTGGACTGCCCCGAAATATCCCAGTACATGTTGCGAATGGTGCTTGCAATGACATACCTGCCTTGCCAGACCGGGATCGCAAGCAACCAGCACGCAGAAAGTAGCATCCAAATGAGACTCACGATGACCCAGCCCTTGAAGAAGTTTTTCGAGAATATATAGCCCGAGGCGTACATCGGGATCGGGAACACAACAAGAAGAACGATCATCATGAAGACGGCGACGCCGATCGCCCACTTGCGATGTTTCTCAAGCACAGCCTCGTCCTCCCTAATCATCCTGTTGCGCGCCTCCCACCTCTCAAACTCTGCCTGCTGGTCGCCCGCGGCCTGTGCTGACGAGCTCGCCTCGCTAGAGATGCCCTTCTTTTCTGTGCCGTTCGCGTACTCGCCAATCGCATTCGCTTCGGTGTCCTTCTCGCCCGAATTATTAACCTGCAACTCTTCACTGGATGAGTGCCCGGCATCGCGCGCATTAGTGTCTCGCGGATTCGAGTTCTGCAGACTAGACTGCTGGGGACTCGATTGCCGGGAAACGGAGCGCGGGCCAGCTGTTTCCTTGCCCGGCACCGGGACATCGCAGCTGGCGACGTAGTTTCGCAAGTTTGCGAAGTTGAAGTGGGCGTGGCCGCCAATAAGCTGGCAGATAACCACGACTATCGCCGGCGTGCCAATGGCAACCAGGTTCGCTCCCATCATGGGGTAGTCCCCAATGAGAGTTGCCATGCCGAATTTGCTGTTATTAAGACCGGCTGTGATGCCGATCCATGCTGCGAGACCCGTGGCCGTGCCAATGGGCGGCGCCAACATGGTAGCCCACGTATTGATCCCGGACCAGAACAGGTTCAGCGAGACCGTGAGCACGGCCGGCGACAGGATAATGCCCAGCAGCTGGAACAAGAATCCAGGGCCGATCTTGCCATACATGAGACCGATGCTGAACCCGATCATGATGAGGGTGAATACGTTCACGCTGATGCGTGTCTGCCAAAGCAGCCGCCGCTCCGAGGCGTTCGGGTTGATGTACGTGCGGTAGATGTCGTACGTCCAGATCGTGCTCGATGAGACCATTTCGCCGGCCATCGTCGAGCAGGACGCCATGTAGATCATCGTCAGCGCGGCGCCTCCGCCGCCCTTACCGAGAATCGTGACTGCAGCGAACGGCAGCGTCATGCCGACGATGTTCTGGTACATGCTCTCGGGATGCGGATAGGTGGGCCAGTCCTTCGAGTCCTGCAGCATGAGTCCGCCGATCCCCATGCTTGTTGCCAGAACCCACGGGATCGCGAACCATACGAGGCCCGCAGAGAAGTATCCCGGGTACAGCGAACGCGGGCCCGCCGCAATGGCTTTGTTCCAGAATGCCGTGTCGAGGAAGCCCGTGGCAAAGCAGGAAATGACGTTCGTGACCATGAACTCCGCAGCGCTGTCGCTGCGCATCGTGAGGTACGAGCCGTCCTTGTTTCCCTGCCGCGGATGCCTCTCTCCATACTCCTTCAGCATGTCGTAGAAGGCGCCGATGGAGCCAATGCCGTGGTAGTTTGTCAGAATCACGAATGCGAACATGAAGATCACAATAAACATGATGAGAAGATGCACGTAGCCCGTGATCATCGTAGCCTTGAGCCCGCCGGCAAGCGTGTAGATGGTCACACCCAACGGCGTGAGGAAGCACGCCGCAAAGGTGTTCATTCCGGTCAACTCCTGCGCAGTTTCCGCGCACCCGGCCACGAGCATGCCCATACTCATCGTGTTCGCGCCGAGGGCGTACAGGATGTAGACAAAGTGGGTAAGCGTGCCGTGCCGGATGCGGATGAGCTCGAGATACGTGTACGCGTTCGGCATTTTGCGCTTGAGCTCGATTGCGAGCACGGCAAACACAAAGATCTGGGCCACGGCGCCGGTTGCATGCGAAATCGGGCCGTAGACGCCGTTGTTGTAGGCCTGCGAGGACGACACAAAGATCGCGGGCACCCACGTCCAACTGACAATGACGTTCACTGCCACAATGCCGCTGCTGAGGCACCGCCCGGCGGTCGCGAACTCGGTCGCATCGATCTTGATCTTCTGGTACCGCTGCAGCAGCAGTGTCAACAAACACATTGCTATGGCAAACGGCACCCCCATAGCCACGATGATGCTATAGGCCGCAGCCTGACTCAAGGGGTACGGATAGTCGTGCGCAACCATCGTTCAGTCGAGGTCACTGGCAAAAAAACAGCCAGATCGGGCCTGTATTATGGCAGGTAATGCGTGCTGCGTCTAACGGCCTTCCGATCAGCTGAATCATCATAAACCCATCGATATGCACGTTGCATGCAGGGTCTCGGGCGTTTTTTTGCACAACTTACGCTAATATGCTGATTAAATCCTGACACATCCCGGTTGCTCCGCACATTGGGATGTCGGGCGGGGCTGCACTATTTAGGGTTCGGCGGTGTGCAAAAAAAGGGTCGAACGGGGGATCGAACCCCGGACCACTGCTACCCAAAAGCAGCACTCTTCCTCTGAGCTATCCGACCCACACGTGCCGTGGCAGCTAACAGCTACGCCACGACATATTGTAGCCAGAGTTATAATTGTTACGCACTATATATATAGTTCAAGTGTAGCAGTTCAATATAGGATGCATGTCCCACGCACCGATTTCTGGTCTGCATGTGAACCCGGCTTATTTGCAAGCGTGCTGGGTAAGTTGGACGGCTAGCGACATCAGATCATGATGGCTATCTAGAGATGGTAGTCTAAGTAGGAACTATGGCGAAACAGCAGCTACTCGTCGTGGTCGCGACACGTAGGCTTATTACACTACGCGGTATGTACAAAAATATCAAATGCGATGCTATTTATAAGTGAGTTATTTAAGCTGCCTGTAACATCGTTAAAACCTAACGGGGTTCGGAAAGCCCATCCGATCCACGTAGCCTACACGCATTAAGTTGCTGTGCCCTGGTTGTTATGACGCAACCCAGGCACCCATAAAGAGGCACCCATAAAGAGCTGGTTGTGGGCATCGAAAAAGGAAATCAGTCATGTCTAAAAAAGTTTGTATAATCAAGTCTATCTAGAGCACCGCAGCCTCACTTAAAGCCCCGTTTCCCGTCCAGCATTCCGTCTTAGTCAGAACGCACCGCCGAAGCCCTTGACTAATGTCGCGCGGCTTCAAGGCAGCGTAACCGGGCGGTGTATCAAGTGGTGGTGTAAAGGTGGTGTATGCCTTTCGTCTATGTAGATGGTTGATGGTGTGTAGATTGTCTGTGTGAATCGCGCACACTCTACATTGTGAAACATCGATGTAGTTGTTGTCTGTGTTGTCTGTGCCAGCAATGAAATAGTAATCAAAGTAGACTCTTCCGGAAATCAGCTATTGCCGCTCATCCGGTATAAGGATTGCATTCCGTTTGCGCTTCCATTGTCAAATTGTCTGAATGCTTTTAGGCCACCTCTGTGGATTCATGTCATAAGCAGTGTAGTGACATAAAAGTTCAGCTACCCTGTGCCTTCGCTTGCCTCCGTTGCCCTACCTATGCCACCTAATGCGCCTTCACATCGTAAGGTGCATGATCATCACCAACACTTGTGCGGCTGATCTGCAGTGGTACCGCAGCAACTTCGTCAATTCATTTCTCGGCAAGCAACAGATAACATTTTATAGTTAATGTTTGACAGTTTCTATCTTTCCTAGTAGTGAGTCTATTCTAGATGCTGGTGGTGCGAATGCGGTTGACACAAACCGTGCAGTCCGCGTATGTGCTCTCGGTACAAATGCATGTTAAGCTACTTAATCACCATAAACTGCGGTGTTTGCAGCTAGTGCTCCTTGGAAAGGGTCCGATCTATCGCGATATAAGCCATGATGCTACGGCTGTAGGACTGCGAGCAGTGCGGCTCGCGAATGAATGATCAAGATCTGAGGTGCCGCTTCTCTCGGCTAGCGTCCCGCTAATTACCCTGGACGGCATCGTTGATGTCATCTGCACACATAAGCGTCGCATGCAATACAGGAAAAAGCAACCCCAACCTTGAAGATGATGAGAAGTTCGCTCAAGGCTTACGATCGTTCTAAGTTTTGGTGCTGTATCTGCTCAAAAAAAGTGCCACCTTCAATATGAAATGGCACTGCTACTACATGCACTCCGTGAGCCGTAGGGCAGGCTCCCCTGACTTCATCTCTTTGATTTCGCATGCATCGCCCCCATCGAGGCTGGGGAACCCTAGCGAACTACATCGACAAAATGAACCTCTACAGACGACCTCTATTAGGCATCATTTAGTCACAGGTGGAGGTATATGGGTCCCACGGGGGTCCGTTCGTGCTGCTGTGCTTCAGCCGAGCACGCATTGGCTAGGGCCTGCAATAATAAGCAGTCTAGCTCGGCTCTGCACCGCAAAGACTCTGCGAGCTGGATCTGGAGCACATCAGTTTCGGTCCTGAAAATATTGAACTGAAAACCCTCGAGAACCCTATCTATCTCATCAGGCGTTAGGGCAAGGAAGATACTATAATTTTCATCAGATCTCTCATGCACAAAATCCACTTAAAAAGAAGCCGCGAGCTGGATCTTCGACGACGTTAAACCTTGACAATGTCTTCCGGCCCAGAATCGCCCAATAAGGATGCGTTCGTCACGGAACTGGATGCGGAGCAGTCTGCTCCCGAGAAGTCGTCTACCTTGGAGGAGTCTCCCATGGAAGAGGCTCGTGAGATCAAGAAATCGTTTGGTGTCGACCGCATTGAGATCATCGACAAGGTCTCGAATGTATATGAACGAGGCATTGTGCTTTTTGGTATCTTCCTTGTGGGATACACGTACAGTCTCGGAGCCACGATCCACGCAAACATGGTCACGGCGGCCCTGACTCACTTCAATGATACGGCGCTGCAGTCGTCGGTTAGCACGATCGCTGCAGTCGTGGCTGCGGCTTCGCTGCCCACAGGCGCGAAGATCTCCGATGTGTTTGGGCGTTTGGAGCTCATCCTTGTTGCCCTATTCTTCTATGTCCTTGGCAACATCATTTGCGCAAGCGCAGACTCGATTGGCACACTCTCTGGAGGTACTGTCATTTACACGATTGGCTACTCCATGATCCAGATCATGATGGAGGTACTGATCTCGGACGTGACGACGATCCGCTCGCGTGTGTTCTGGAGCTTCTTGCCCGCTGTGCCCTTCATTATCAATACCTGGATCAGCGGAAACGTGAACTCAGCGATTATTGGAAATTACACAACAAAGCTGTGGATGTGGCGCTGGGGATTCGGCATGTGGTGCATTATCACTCCGGTGATGTTCCTTCCACTCATTTGCGTTCTCGGCTGGCTGCACTACAAAGCCCACAAGCAGGGACTCTTGGCCGCCCACCCTTCGGTGTTCCAGCAGCGCAAGAGCCTGGGCCATTTTGTGAAAGAGATGTTCTGGGTCCTCGACGTCCCTGGCATCATTCTCATGCTTGCTGTGTTTATTCTGCTCCTGTACCCGCTCACGCTGGCGGGCGGCTACTCGACGCAATGGAAACAGGCAAAGATCATTGCACCGCTCGTTGTGGGCTTCTGTACGATTCCGTTCTTGGTGTTGTATGAGCTCTGGGCTCCGCATCCGATAATCCCGTTCCGCAGAATGGGCCACCGGTACATTCTCGCGCCGCTTGGCATCGGCATTATGCTGGACTTTGTGTGGTACATGCAAGGCGATTATCTCTACACGATCTTGATGGTTGCCTTTGACTTCAGCGTCGCCGGAGCGAGCAGAGTATCCTCGTTGTACTCGTTCTGTAGCGTGATTGCCGGCCCTATCACCGGTATCCTTGTCTACTTCACGCGGCGTGTCAAGATCTACATCCTGTTCGGCACGATTCTCTTCATGGTGGCCTTCGGTATTCTTATCAAGTTCCGTGGCGGCAGTGACAGCCGAGCCGGCGTTATTGGCGGTGAAGTTGTTCTGGGAATTGCTGGTGGCATGTTCTCGTACCCGACTCAGGCAGTGATCCAGGCCTTTGTTCCGCACGAGAACATGGCCGTCATGACCGGTCTTTATTTGGCCTTCTACAACATCGGCTCTGCCTTCGGCGTTGCGGTTAGCGGCGCCGTCTACACGCAGCGTTTGCCTGGTCAGCTTAAGAAGTACCTTCCAACCGACAATCAGACCATATTGGCGGACGCTTACGGCAAACCTCTGACTTTGCTGCCCTCATATCCCATGGGAACCCCGATTCGTGAGGGAATGGTCCACGCGTACCAGTATGTACAGCGACTGATGTGCATCATCGGTATTTGCTTGTGCGTGCTGTTGCTCGTGTTTGCGTTTGCCCTTCCGAACCCGATTTTTGTTGACCAACGCTCGCTGGTCGAGGAAGATGAGGACACAACCAACAGAGACGATGGAATATTCACGAGGCTGTCGGACGCTCTGTCCCTCCCGCCGAAGAAGAGGGAGCCTGCAAAAACGAAGTGGGGGCGCATCTGGAACGAACTTTGGTGAGCAATATTTTTATGTCTGATTTGATTACGGCTAACGAATTATAATTTACGATACACTTTACTATTTCATTAACGAATCGACATTCATCATGCCCTTCTTACGGCCGTACAGGCGAGCTCCTGGAATGGCAGATCGACTTACCTAACATCAGTCTTTCTTCAAGCAGATCAGCTTGGCATTCAATGGGCGTCTACGCGGGCAGGCTTCCTGGGAAAGAGAAGTATAAACACTCTTTCTACAGCATTTATGAGGTCAACGCCGGGAAAATCCGAAAACCGAGGTGGGACTACAGCAAGACCGAGGCAATTGAAGGAGTCTCGCCCGCCCTGTCTCCTGACGAGTATCTGCTGAACCGCCACGCCTCGCTTCACAGTTATCCCTATGAGGAGCATCCCGATCTGCCGGACACGGCTCTGGTGACTGCACTGCACTACTACATATCCCAGAAGCTGAAGCTTACGGGCAGAGACGATGTTTACGAGGTGTTCGATGGCACAGCCCTCCTGGCAATGGCTATTGAACTCGAAGAAGAGCTGAAGGCAATGATCGGGCCGAACGGGCACTTAATGTTTGCTCAGAAACCGAGTGAAAATGGTGCATGATGATACGGCTCCCACGCGGCCATGACCAAACCTACGACGAGTCCTGTAACGATATCCGCATTGAGACGTGCAACGAGACCAATAACGAGACCAACGACAATATTAATACAAGCGTTTAATGCGATTGATTTTAGCGAGGTTGATAAGTAACCAGAGATAAATATAATTTACACGATTAGTTCTAGCACGGTGGGCTACACTGAGGGGGGGGGTATTAAGATAGAAAAGTCTACTCTTCAATAATGGTTTCCGTGGATCGGCCCATATATTTCAGATTTTGGTTTGATCGAGAAAGAGTTGGGGGCAGCAGCGTTTTCCTTCTATTAAGCAGGCCGTTCTCATCTTCTTCGTAGGAGCGGAAGCTTTGCATACTTCCGCTGTTGGCCAGCGCAGCAGTAGCAACTGGCTGAACGCCATTGGCTTGAAGCGTCCAAAGTGTCTTGAAGAACCGCTGGGCATTGTCCGGGTCCCTTCCGCGGAACATGAATGTTTCCTCACCGGTCTTCACCTGGATATCATGGTTCCCCACGCGTCGGATCTCGCACTGTGAGGTGAACTTGATGTTGCTGGCCGTACTTCCAGCAACGTTAATTCTTACCGTCGAGGAGTCCATGGCCGAGATGTCAGTTAGCAGTTCCTGCTGGGACAGCGGGCTCCATCGTGCATTGCTCCACTTCGAGACCCAGAGTTTGCCCGAGTACAGGACGATTTCCGAGGACTTCAGCAGGGTGGGCGTGCTGAAGGAGGAGGCCGACGAAAGCGACGACGCGTACGAATGCAGCGACCTCCTCGAGCCCAAAGAGGAGTATGAGGAGGATGTTGAAGGATGCTGCTGGTACTGCTGCGCGGGCGCGCTCGTCGATTGCTTAGCCGGCAGAGCCGATGTCGACTTGTTGCCATTTTCGTACATGCGATGCATCAGCGGGCTCGTCGGCTGCTCCAGAGCAATCGGGGTCGGGTTGATCTCGTCGCGGCCCTCGCGTCTGAGCAAGGTTGGCGACCCGTCGTCTTCGAATATCGGGTCCTCGTCAACCGACTGCTCGCTCTTGTGCGCTTCACTCTTGTGCGCTTCACTATCGAGGTGCTTCTCGGGAGTCGTTTCCGCTGTGTGGGTATCTGAGCCCTTCGAGGACAATGAGCGCGAAGAGAGCGAGCGGAACGAGAGCGCAGATATGGATGTGCTGGAGTTCAGTTTGGGGGCCGCAGCGGTCAGGCCCCCATTATTGGTGGCATCCGCAACACCTTCCTTGGGCTCCTCGACCTCAATAGCCGGCCACCGCGGCGGCTCGGTAGCCACAGGCTTAATGTCTGGCGACATGATCTCCTGCGCGGCCATGTCTGCGTAGACGTGGTGGCGGATCTCGAGACTAGATACCGATCGCGGGCTCGTCGGCGAGTTTGGAGAGTCGGCGTAGCCCTTCTCGACCGTCAGAACCTCGAAGCCGCTGGACATGCTGTCATCAGTGGCCCCGCTGGGTCGCCGCGACTCCGGAGCTTCAGCAGCACTATCGTGCTCTTCGTTGTCTTCATGAGCTGTGTATGGTGTGCCAAACTGCGCGCCGTCCTGCTTGGTCTTCTTCTTGCTGCCAAGGAACTTCTTAACCACCTTGACGAAGCTCTTCTGCTGCGACCTCGGCGACATCGTGCGCGAAGATGCGTTCATGGGCGAAGCGTTTGCCGGGATCGCGAACTCAGGCAACGGCTGTGGAAGATCGTCCACGCCGTTTTCGGAGTCGTTGTCCGACTCGTCCTCCTTGATGACGTGCACCGTAGGCGACTTGGCAATGGACACCGATTTGCGCAACACCGGCCCAGTCTTGGCTGTGCTAGTTCTGGCCGGTCCAGTCTTGGCCGAGCTCGCCGGTGCCGACGCAGCCCTTGCAGATGTGCCCGAGGACGAAGTCGATGCTCGTTTTCGATGCGAGACAGCAGCAGTGGCCTCCTTGCTTGGCTTGCTGCTTGTCATAGATTGTCTAGCCGTCTTCTGCTCAGAGTCCTTCAGGCGCTTCGCTTCCTTGAAAGGCATCGGCGCCGGGATCTTCGGCGGCTCGCGAGTCGTTTCGGGAGACAAATTCGGCTGCGAGCCCATGTAGGTGCTGAGCGCAGCAGCCCTGGCACCATACCGCTCAACATATTGGCGCTGCTCCTTGGCCAAGATCGAAGCCAGGCGCTTCGGAGAGCCTATGTTGAGGTCAAGCGGGGGCGACGAAGCGTCTGCCTGGAGGTACAGTGAACTCGGGCTGGGGGTGCTGGCCTCGCTGGCGCTTTTGTCTGTGGAATAGGACGGCACGCTCGGTAGGGAGAACTCTTTGGACCCCTCTGCCGGTTGCTCGGTCGGTTTCTGCTTTTCATCCACGGGCTTCTGGCCGGCCGGTTTCTGGTCGCTGACCTTCTCAGTAGGAGCTTCAGCGATGTGCGGCGCTTCGAGAGCCGTTTCCGTTGCGTTTGCCTGCTCGTGAGTCTCAGGAACAGGCTTCTCTTCCTCCTCCTCCTTATCCAACGTTGAAAGTACGTTCTTGAGATCGTCACCGAACTTCAAGTCCGCTAGGCCCGAGTCGTCCGCGAGGCTCAAACTGATGCGCTTGAACGAACGCGATGTGGGAAGCGGGGCAGCGGGGTTCGCAAGCATCGGCGCGCTTGTCGAGTTCATGAAGTTTGCGGAATCCAAGGAGATCGGACCGAAAGAATTCTGGTGCGTAGTGCTGGGCCTCGGCATCTGCCGCGACCTGCCAACAGCCGGCACAGCACCAGCAACACCAGCAATACCGGAAACACCAGCAGGAACGCCGGCGGGAACACCGGCAGGCAGAGTCGGGAAACCCGAGCCATGGATCAGCCCCGGGTAGCTCGTGCTTGCCTGCATTGCGCGGGGCTGCAAGGAGGCAGGATGCAAAGAGCCCGACTGCGATGGGCCAGGCTGCAAGGATGTGGGTACGAGCTGCTTGGTTCGCGACCGGGCGCGCTCGGTGTCCCCGCGCATGGGGATCTGCGGGGCCGATCGCGAAGTGTGCACGCTGATGCCAAGCCCGTCGAAGTAGGAGGACCTGCCCGTGCTCGTGGGGACCTCGTTGGACACGAGGCGGCACAGCACGCGGGCCCATTCGCCGATCAACGTGCTGCTACTGCCCTCGTCGCTGGCCTGGCTGGCCTCGACCTCGAGCACGAGGCTGACGCGCATCGCGTGCAGGGTGAGAGAGTTGCCGTGGCGCTTCACGTCGCCGAACTCCGATCCGCGGATAAGAGGGAACACCAAGGTGCGCTCGGTGCTGGACTGCGCGTGGTCCGCGTAGCAGACGGCGAGGCGCTCGGAGTCGAGGAGCAGCAGCTCAACCCAGCCGATCTGCTTTGTACGCTGGCCCGTGCGCTTGACGCGCGCCAGGAAAGTGCCTGCGTTCTTCACGGCCGCCTCGAAGCCAGGCTGAGAGTATGGATCCCCCGACACGAGCGTCTCGGCGTGACTACAATTGAACTTCATTCGAATTCGGGGCCCTTTAGTTCTAGTCGATGAGTTCAATAGCTCGCCTTTTGGATTCGATGTTCGTTTGAAGGCCGAGCAGAGGATCACAAGATTGCAGAAAGGTGACTAGAATGTCGCGGTTGCTTAAGCGTTAGCGTAAAGAGGTTCTTTAGACGCGTCGCGCGGTCCAGGGCAGCGTCCAGCTTAAGGCAGGGTTACCGGCACCCTTGCCCGTAACCGATGCACGCGAGGGTGGCCGCAAACCGCGGTGCGTAGCACGTTGAAGCAGCTTGTGAAAGCAGAAGGGGATGCTTATCGCGTCAATGCGTTTCAAAAAATTGCGTTTGCTTGTCCCGCGACCGCTTTTCCACGACCTGAGACGCGCGCGAACTAGTATTAATTAAGGGCTGGGGTTGGATAACCGCGCGCGTCCTGGAAAAGTGACTTGCTCCTAGGCACCATCCGTGGCCCGGGGCAGGCAGAAAGAAGGGGGGGAGCCGCGCATGAACGGGCAGCACCGCGCGCGCGATTTGTAAGATTGACGCGCTAAATGACTAACAAACTGCACTACTACATACGGATATGGGCTACTAGATACTGCTGAGAAACTACAGGATACGGCTGCCGCGCGCGAGCCAGCGAACGGCAGATTTGGGCTGCTGTGAACCCGCGGTTAGGGGCGCGGCCGCCTGAAACTCGAGCGTCAACAAACATCGTCTCCCGAGCTTAGAAAGGCTTCCCACTAACGATCCGTAGAGCGATGCGCGAGATTGTATCGATCCAGTGTGGCCAAGCAGGCAACCAGGTGTCGTCGGCATTCTGGGAAACGATTACGCAGGAGCATGGCCTTGACCGCGAGGGCCACCTTGCGCAGCCCGCGACGGACGGCTCGGACGACCGCATCGACGTGTTTTTCCAGGAAAGCTCGACGCGCAAGTACGTCCCCCGCGCCGTGGCCGTGGACCTCGAGCCCGCGACGCTGGACTCGATCCGCAGCGGCCCCCTCGGCTCGATTTTCCGGCCCGACAACCTCGTGGCTGGCCAGAGCGGCGCCGGGAACAATTGGGCGAAAGGCTACTACACCGAGGGCGCCGAGCTCGTCGACCCCGTGATGGACGCCGTGCGCCGCGAGGTCGAGCAGGCTGACTCGTTGCAGGGCTTCCAGATCGCGCACTCGCTCGGCGGCGGCACGGGCAGCGGCATGGGCACGCTGCTCATGTCGACGATCAGGGACGAGTACAGCGACCGCATGATCTCGACGTACTCCGTGCTGCCGAGCCCGCGCGTGAGCGAGACCGTCACCGAGCCCTATAACGCCGTCATGGCGCTGAACTATCTCGTGGACTCGAGCGACGCGACGTACTGCCTCGACAACGAGGCCCTCTACAACATCTGCACGCGCACGCTGAAGATCCCGAGCCCGTCGCACCAGGACCTGAACAAGCTGATCTCGCTCGTGATGTCCGGCGTCACCACGGGCCTGCGGTTCCCGGGGCAGCTCAACGGCGACCTGCGCAAGCTCGCCGTGAACCTCGTGCCGTTCACGCGCCTCCACTTCTTCACGACTGCATTCGCGCCTTTGTTCGCGGCAAACACGCGGGCCTTCCACAACCTGAGTGTGCCCGAGCTCACGCAGCAGCTCTTCAACCCGGCGAACGTCATGGCGGCGTGCGACCCAAGCATGGGCAGGTACCTCACGATCTCGACAATCTTCCGCGGCAAGGTCGCTACAAAAGAGGTCGACGACTGTATCCAGGCCGCCTACGACCGCAACCGCGATCTGTTTGTTGAGTGGATCCCGAACAACTTCCAGACCTCGGTCTGCAACACGCCGCCAAGAGGGATCCAGGCCTCGGCCACGTTCATCGCCAACTCCACGGCCGTCCAGGAGCTCTTCACCCGCTCAAACGAGCAGTTCTACCACATGTTCCGAAGAAAGGCCTTCTTGCACTGGTACACGGGCGAGGGCATGGACGAAACCGAGTTCACAGAGGCTTACGGGAACCTTACCGACCTGGTTGCCGAGTACGACCAGTACCAAAAGGCCACTGCTGACGACGGCGTCTACGACGAAGAAGCTATGTACGAGGAAGGGGCCATGGAAGAGCAGATCCCTGAGGACGCTGCTCCGGACCAGTCTAATTATTGATACCTTATAGTTATGTTAAAATGAATTTCTTGACGAGACGAGGCTGGATCGAAGCCTGTACGGAACACCTACCCGATTCAGTTGCCGGTTTCGGTACTGAAAAATGCACAGAATTTCCGAATTCGGTATTCAAAATTATCTATCCTTCTTGCAATAGCATAAGTGTGATTTATGTAGCTGATTGTCTTGCGAGTCACAAGTCTTGCGAGCATACGCTCGGGAACCTAAGCCTCGGCACGCTCGACCTCGCAAATGAGGTCGCCGCCGTCCACGGACTCGCCGCTCTTGACCTCGATGCGGGCGATCTTGCCGCTGAGAGGGGCACTGACGCTCATCTCCATCTTCATGGCACTAAGAATGGCCACGGGGTCACCCTTGTTCACATGCGAGCCAGGAGTTACGCGAACGTCAACGACCATGCCGGCCATCGGGGCGGCAACATGGCCTGGGTTCGACAAGTCGGCCTTGGCGCGCGTGACGGTTTCGACGGCGGAGTGGCGGTCCTCGACAGTGACCTTGCGCATCTCGCCGTTGAGCTCGAAGAACACCTCGCGAGTGCCCGTCTTGCCGCTGAGCTCGGACACGGCAAGGCACTTGAGCACAAGCACCTTGCCCTTCGAAATCTCGACCTCGTAGGGCTTGCCAAGCTCAGGGCTGGCCAGGAACAGCGCTGTGGGCACGACGCTCATGTCGCCGTACTTTGCGCTGATCTCCATGAACTTCTCGTAGACCTTCGGGAACATGACGTAGCTCGCGACGTCGCACTCGGTGACACCATCGCCGTACTTCGACCGCAGGGTCTCGCGCACGGCGTCGAGGTCCATCGGCGGCAGCAGCGCGCCGGGGCGCTTGTTGAAGGCCTCGCGCTTGCCCTTGAGCACGTTCGTGCGCAGTGGCTCGGGGAACCCGCCGTACGGCGTGCCCATCAGACCCTGGAAGAAGTCGAGGACGGAATCGGGGAAGTCGAGCTCAGAAGCACGCGCCTCGACGTCCTTCGCGCTGAGGCTGTTCGACACCATGAACTGAGCGAGGTCGCCAACGACCTTCGAGGTCGGCGTGACCTTCACGATATCGCCAAGCAACAGGTTCGCCTCGTGGTATGCCTTCTTCGTTTCGAGCCACTGCGGGCCCAGGCCGACCTGGCGCGCCTGGAACAGCAGGTTCGTGAGCTGGCCTCCGGGGATCTCGTGGATGTACACCTCGGGGTCGGGGCCCTTGAGCTCGGCATCGAACGGGGCGTACAGCAGACGCATCTGCGCCCAGTACTGGTCGACCTGGCGAATCAGGCCCAGGTCCAGGCCCGTGTCGATCTCGCCAAGCGACGACAGGATCGCAGAAATCGAGGGCTGGCTCGTCATGCCGCTCATCGAGTCCGAGGCCGCGTCAACGACATCGGCGCCTGCAGCAGCCGCAGCGACCATCGAAGCCACACCCGTGCCGGCCGAGTCGTGCGTGTGCACATGGATCGGCAGGTCCGGGAACTTCTCGCGGATGGCACCGATCAGCTTCGTGGCCGCGGGCGGGCGCAGAGTGCCGGCCATGTCCTTGATGCCGAGGATATGCGTGCCCATCTTCACGATGTTTGTGACGAGCTCGAGGTAGTAGTTCAGGTTGTACTTCTTGCCCGGCTCGAGCATGTCGCCCGAGTAGCAGACGGTGGCCTCCACGACGCCGCCGGCCTTCTTGACGGCCTTGACGCCGACCTCGATCTGCTCAAGGTCGTTCAGCGCGTCGAACACGCGGAACACGTCGATGCCGTTCTTCTTCGCCTGCAAGCAGAAGTGCTCGATGGCATTGTCCGGCAACGAGCTGTATCCCAACCCATTCGCGCCGCGCAGCAGCATCTGGAACGGGATGTTCGGCACGAGCTCGCGCAGCTTGCGCAAACGGCCCCACGGATCCTCGTACAGGAACCGCATCGAGACGTCGAAGGTCGCGCCGCCCCAGCACTCGAGCGAGAACGCGTTCGACAGCGCGATCGAGGTCAGCGGGGCGATGGCCGCGAGGTCCGTCGTGCGCACGCGCGTCGCCAGCAGCGACTGGTGGGCGTCGCGCCACGTCGTGTCCATGATCAGCGTGCCCTTGTGCTTGCGCACGGCCTGCGCGAACTTCTCGGGGCCCTCGGCAAGCAGCACGTCGCGCCAGCCCTTCGGCGGCCCGGCCTTGAGGTAGGACTCTGGCGTCCTCGGGACGGTGATGACGTCTGTGAGCGGCTCGCCGCGCTGGCCAGCGACCTGCGGGCCGTTGACCTTGACGTCGGCGAGGTACGTGAGCAGGCGGCTAGCGCGGTTGCGGAACTTGATGAGGTTGAACAGCGACGGCGTGTCGTCGATGAACGTGGTCCAGCACTCGCCGTGCATGAACGTCTCGTGCATGAGCAGCGTCAGCAGGAACGGGATGTTTGTGCGGACGCCGCGGATGCGGAACTCGATGAGCGAGCGCAGCATCTTGCGGCGCGCCGTCTCGAAGGTCGAGCCGAGGCAGGTGCACTTCACGAGCAGCGAGTCGTAGTACGGCGAGATGACCGAGCCCGCGAACCCGTTGCCGCCATCGAGACGCACGCCGTTACCGCCGGCGCTGCGGTAGACCTCGATGCGGCCCGTGTCCGGCTGGAAGCCCTTGGTCGGGTCTTCCGTCGTGATGCGGCACTGGATCGCCGCGCCGCGCATCGTGACGGCCTCCTGGCTCAGGCCGAGCTCGGGCAGGCTCGCGCCCACGGCGATCTGGATCTGCGCGGCCACGATGTCGATGCCGGTGATCTCCTCGGTGATCGTGTGCTCAACCTGGATACGCGGGTTGATTTCGATGAAGTAGTGCCTGTTCTGGTTGTCGACAAGGAACTCGGCGGTTCCTGCGTTGCGGTAGCCCGCCGTCTTCGCGAGCTTCACGGCATCGCGCAGAATGGACTCGCGCACGTCGTTCGGCAAGTTGATGGCCGGCGCAACCTCGACGACCTTCTGGTGGCGGCGCTGCACTGAGCAGTCGCGCTCAAACAGGTGGATCACGTTGCCGTGGTGGTCGGCGAGCAGCTGCACCTCGATGTGCTTCGGGTGGTCCAGGAAACGCTCGATAAACACGGTGCCGTTGCCGAAGGCGGCCTTGGCCTCCGACGTCGCGCGCTCAAACGCATCCTCGATGTTCTCACCCTCGCGCACGACGCGCATGCCGCGGCCGCCGCCGCCAAACGCAGCCTTGATGATGACAGGGTAGCCGTGCTCCTTAACAAACGCCGACGCCTCGGACACGGACTCGATGGGGCCCGGCGTGCCCGGAACCGTCGGAACCTGCGCCTTCTCGGCGAGTCTGCGGGCGCTGACCTTGTCGCCGACGCTGTCGATGACGTCGGCGGGCGGCCCGATCCAGATGAGCCCGGCCTCCGCGGTCTTGCGCGCCATGTCACTGTTCTCGGACAAGAAGCCGTAGCCCGGGTGGATCATATGCACGCCGTGCTCCTTCGCAATGCGCAGGATCTCGTCGATCTGCAGGTATGCGGCAACTGGCGAGTACTGGCCCGGCTCGCCGACAACGTAGGCCTCGTCGGCCTTCAAACGGTGCATGGAAAGGATGTCCTCGTGCGCGTAGATGCCCACGGTGACCATGGAGAGCTCGTGCGCGGAGCGGAAGATGCGGATCGCGATCTCGCTGCGGTTCGCCACAAGCAGCTTGTTGTTCGTGCCCAGAATGGACGAGTCAACGCGCATTGTGTCGAGCTGGCTCAGCTCGCTGAAGTTCACGTCCATCCGCTGGCCTGATTCCTGTGGAGCTGGGGTCGATCAAGTTGCTTGCCTGTGGGCTGTTCGAGCTAGTTATATCTGCTTCCGGGCAGACCCTAAGCCTTGGCTGTGAAATAGCGATTTTTTTGTGGGAAGCTAAAAGCCACCCTTGCCCGTGCCCGTGCCCGGCCACCGCTGAGACCCGCTTAACACCGATGGATGCGTCATACTTTGACTCATTGCGGAAATCTGTACGCCGTGCTCGCGCGCTGCCGCGAGACGCGAAATTAAGCTGCTGCACACTACTTAAAGAGTTATATACAGGCCTGCGGGCTCAGTTTCGTAGCGCGCCCATCACCGCCACGAGCGCCTTATCTGGACCGCTCACGCCTTCAGGCAGGTCCAAGGGTTCGGCAAGCCTGCCCCACCGTTCGAACCCATTTCCGGCCAGTACCTGCATGACGCCGATGCGCGATGCCGCGCCGTTGAGCAGGTGCGCGGGCCACACAACCGCATCATAACCCGAAACACGACTGGCTGCTGCCAGCGCGGGGTCAACCACTGAAACATCGGCCCCCGCGTCGAGGAGATACGCGCTCGCGTCGGCGAGCACGTCGAGCGGTTCAAGCCGTGCACACAGCGCGAGATCATCAAGGTGCTCCTGTTGCCTGAATATTACGGAGACGGCGCGCAGCGTAGGGGTTATAGACGCTATTTTCTGCGCTTTGGCCTTGAGTCTACGCGCGGCCTCGGTCGATCGAACAAGGGCGCCCTCGAAGTGGTTGAAGAATGCACTGCCGTGGACCGCTTCCGGCGAATCGCTAAGAATCAGCACGCGGTTGGGTGCATTCAGCTTTACGGCCTGCGCTGGCCCGGGGGCATCCCACAGCTGCATCAATTGCTCGGGATCCGCTGGACGCCAGTGGGCAGGCGACCCTGTGGAAATTAGGAAGTCGCGGTGCCATTCGACCATCGACTGCGCATTCCGAAACCGCGGTGGGTCTATTGGCACCAGATTAATGTCACTACACTCGCTCGATCCGTTCACAGTGCGAGACTCTATTGGATGCGGGGCCGTCCACGCTACAATCGCCGATCTGCTCAGTTCCACGCCAAGCGCACGTTGCAGGTCCTTGAACTGCGCAGGGCTCAACAGCTCCAAGTAATATGCGATCTCCTCTTTTGTTTTCAGCCGGTCAACGCTCTCAAGAATCTCGGAGAAGCCCAGGTCCACGAGAGCCGTCTCGAGATCGAGGTCGATCGGCGGGGACTGCAGCACGCGCTCAAACGCGCGCGCGTACTTCCGAGGAACACGTCCCGCGAGCTTGTACCACAACTCGTGAATAACAGGAGCCCCGCTCTCGGCAAGAAGCAGGCACGTTTCGAGCACTTCATCGCTCAGCTGATCTAGGGCGTCCGAGAGCCAGCCTGCGTCGAGAATGTCCTGCAGGTACGCCGCACACGAATCGAAGTGCAGATTATAGGTGAGAGCGGCGACGAGCGCGACGCTGGGGGGCAATGTGCGGATTGCACGGCCGGGATCAGACTCGAGCCGCGGGGGCTGCATGTTCCGGACCTTCCATTGCGCGATGCGCCCCCGGAACACACGGCAGTCACCTTTGCTGCGCATGTCAACGAACGCGCCCCCACAAGGTCGAGCGCGAAGTTCAGCGTGCGGAATTCGCGGATTCGGTCTCCGATTTAGCGGGACGCAGCTCTGGCGCGCGACTCTGTGCACCCCGCCCTTGGCCGTATGTCGGGGCCACGACCTTGAAAAATTAATTTTCAAGCAGCCAAAACTTCAACAAAAATGAACCGTGGCAGAGGAGGTTTCCGAGGCGGCCGTGGCGGCCGTGGCGGCTTCAATGCGGCGCCGCAGGGCCCACCGGACCAGGTTGTTGAGATGGGCAGCTTTTTCCAGCCATGCGAGGCCGAGATCGTGTGCCGATCCGTGAACACGAAGATCCCGTACTTTAACGCGCCGATCTACCTCGAAAACAAGAGCCTGGTCGGCAAGGTCGACGAGATCCTCGGCCCGATCAACGAGGTCTTCTTCACGATCAAGCCCGTCGAGGGCATCCAGGCCACGTCGTTCAAGTCGGGCGACAAGTTCTACATTGGCACCGATAAACTGCTGCCCCTCGACCGCTTCTTGCCGAAGCCGGCCGCGCCGAAGGTCAAGCGGCCCAAGTCTGCGGGCGGTGCCCGTGGAGGCCGTGGCGTCAGCTTTGGAGCGCCGCGCGGAGGAGGCCGTGGCGGCTTCGGCGGCCGTGGCGGGTCTCGCGGCGGCTTTGGCGGTCGTGGTGGAAGCCGTGGTGGCTTCGGTGGCCGCGGCGGATCCCGCGGTGGCTTCAGTGGCCGTGGCCGATACTAATCGTATTTATATTTTGCCAAAAGTTAATATATGCATAGGCCGTGATGTCTCTCTACCTAAACGGGAAAGTCTGGCACTTCTCAAGGCCGGTTTCGCTTTTTCACGACTTAGGGACGAGATTTCGCTGAAATCCGGCTGTTCGGCCCATTCTGTGTCGCGGCGGCACAATGCAGCGCAGGCGATCCTCTATATACCATACTGATCCCTTTGATCCACGGTTCTTATACCGGCTGCCTTATACACTGCTATTACACAGTCATTGATTCGAGTTCCAGCGAGCCTCTACTTTTTGGTGAACGTCTCGAGCCCTGAAAGCTCGAGCATGGCCCCGCGGAGCTCGTCGACGCCGACACCGCGCTCGGTCGACGTCTGCAGCACCGATTCCGCCGGCGGCACGCCCAGTTCGTCGCAGATCTCGGTGTATTCTCGGTGGACGGCGTCGGGGTTGCCGCCGAGATCGCATTTCGTCATGACGAACTGGAACGGGACGCCGAACTCGCTGAGAATCGCACAGGCCTCGCGGTCCTGCAGCCCCACGCCGCGTTTCGCATGGATCAGCACATACGCGTGTCTGAGAAGCGAGCCGCGGACGTCAAGGTACTGCGAGACGACGTTGCCCTGGTCGGCCCGGCTCTTGAACCCGTAGCCGGGCGAATCGGCCAGCCGCAGCAACTTGCCGACGGTGTACACGCTGATCGTCGCTGTGAAGCCCGCGCGTTTGGAGACGCGGGGCACTTCCTTGGTTATAGACTGCGGCTTGCGGCTGGCCGGGTTCAGCAGGGCCGTGAGCAGCGACGACTTGCCTACATTCGTGCTCCCGAGAAACAGGAACTCGGGCAGAACACTGCGGGGCGGCGAGACCTGCTCCACGAGCCCAAACTGGTCCGTCAGACGCACTTTGTTCGTCAGAAACAGGTGCTTGGCGCGCTGGATGACGGCGGGCCGCAGCATCCACGAGAGTCGAGGGCGAGCGGAGTCAAACTAAGCAGCTGCCAAATAAGGAAGAAAAAATCAGAACTAAAAAAATTGGCGACAAACAAAGCACATATAATAAAACGACATATAAAATCAACGAATCAGCAGCCTGAAAAAGCGAGCAGAACAATAATAAGCTAGAATACAATAGGTCAAACTGAACGTGCTCACCACGCGTTCTACAAGACGCTAATAAGATAACCGTTAAACGCGGTGGCCACCGAAACCAAACACGGTCCCGGAGTATCCAGGGATCCACAGCAATGTCCAGGAGTTATTCAGCCGTGTGCATGGTCTTGCAGCGAGATGCATAAGGGCTTAGTCATGTGGAACACTGCGTGCATCCGAATACGTGAAGCACGCCCGCCCACCAACAAATGACATCACTACGACCAATTGGCCAACCGCCGCTTCCACGACGATACTCGTGAATGAGGTTGCGACCATGTCAATTATTTGCACTCGAAAGCCAAGAAACAGTCGATGCACTCGCCGTCATATAGTCGGACCTTGGGCCACGCTCATGCGAGGCCAAACCACTAGATAGCTACACAATTAAATGTCACGAAACGCAGTTAGGCCAACACAACACAGCACGACACTGTACGGCACACAGACAGCAGCGCACAAATAGCAGAGCACACCACCGAAGTACAGCAAGCACAGCGCAAGCGCAGCACACAAGCACGCGAGGCGAAAACCAACCTGGAATTCACACAATCAGCTCAAAACAGCCATCACGAAAATAAACGAGGCAAACGGAATCGCAGATCCCAAAACACACAGCTTCCGCACGCTAAAAATACGCACACTGTGGGGGCTGACACAGCCTGCTGGATCGGGGCGCCCTAAACCAATCGCTCCCTTTAACATCGCACCAGGCCGGCTCGCGAGGATAGCAGAGAGCATGCGGATCCGCGTACCGATAGCCATCGTGTTTCTTCTGAGCTGCGGGATCGCTGCGTTTCTCGGGCTGACGAAAAGCAACCCCGTCACGACGACGCGCGACAAGCTGCTGCATGTGGCCGTGTTCTTTGTGCTCACGGTGCTGTTCTACTGGTCGATCGACACGCCCCGCAAGCGTGCGGTGAACCTGACGCTGGTTGTGTGCTGCCTGTTTGCGTCAATTGCATCCGAGGTGTTCCAGCACTTCTGGACCTCGGCGCAGCGCCGCTTCGACATCAACGACATTGCCGCGAACCTCGTGGGCAGCCTGTTTGCAACCGTGCTCTCCTCGCTGTACCACGGGCGGCTTTCCGAGCGCCGCAAGCGGGCGCGCTACGAACGCATGCGCCAGGACGTCGAGGGCGCCGAGCCCGCGCCTGAGGTCGAGCTTGCCCAGATCCCGCCAGAGCCCACAGAATGAGTTTCTGTGGCTCGGCTAGCATATGCACATATGTACGACTTACGCCCCGACACTAATAGCTTAACGCTCAGCCGCAAGTACCTGGGATTCACGGCAGCTGGCCGGTACGCACGGAGCCGTGACGGTTTGTCGCGTGCGAGGCGAGCTGGATGGATCGATGGTTGGATTCTGATGCGGGCCATCGCGACGCACTGTAGCCCGGCTCCGGTGACACCAACGGCTCCAATGACATTGAGTTGAGTGTTGTTGATGGAATGAGCCAAGTTCACGATGGACTCATCAACGCCAAACTCGACCTTATATATGAGATCAATCTCTGTCCGGTTCGCACATCCGATCCGTGCATTTGATTCGTGCGCTCCACGCAATTCGCGCCTTTTCTCTACTGCTCGACAACGTGGTCATCACTGATTGGTCTCGGCCGATCTCATACCAGATACTAATTATGTACGCTCGACTATACTCAAATTTTGCGCAACGCTCACCCTACGCTCAACCGTGCTCAACAGTGCGCTAATACGCTCGGCTGCGCTCCTCAACTTCGCCCAATGCTTGACTATGCTCAGCTACGTGACGCGGTCAAACCACACAAACTCATCACTCAGGCGGACAGAATAGCCACAGTTGACTATGAGCTGCTAGAACTAATTAAAAATGGAAATATGTATACATATATATATATATGTAAACGTGTTTTCGCAGTTAATTCAGTTTCCGCCATTGGGCGGCGGTTATCACACTATGCATGATCGTGCTCCCCACAGCCAATTTCGGCAACAGCTTGTCCCAGCTATGCACCACGACCTAGCCATTGTCCCAATAGCCATTGTCCCATCAGCCATTGTGGACAGCGACAGCTTGGTCTCTGCAGCCATTGTCAGCCACAGCCAGCAGCCCCAGACTAGCCGTAACCACCAGCTAAACCACAAAACCGCAACCACCACATACACCATGTTACACACCGCATCACGCGCCGCATTACAGTGCATTACGCACGCATTACACACCACACCAGTACGTTACCACGTTACCCGATAGAAACACCAGCCATGCACTGCCCTGTCTATTTGCTCTGTCAGCACGCTCAGCCAAGCTTACACAGCCTCTAACCAACACAGCCAATGCCAGGAACTGCCAGCCATTGCGACGCTGCGGGCCATTGACCGGCGTGCACACCGCCCGCGGATTCCCTGGCGTGCTCGGCTGTCGACGCACAACGCCGGCCCCGCCAGTGCCATACGCCGCGCTGCGTGCATAACATTGCAACCCAATTCTTATTTCGGGCTCGTGCCCTTCTCCACATGCAGACCCCTGCCCTCGGAAGCGAAGCTCAAGTTGCGGTAGGCCAACCACACAACCATCGTTCATGGCCGAATCTGTTGTGCTGACGCCAGAGGAGCAGCGGCGGCTGAAGCCGCTGTTTGGGCAGTACGATTTGGAAGGCTCGAGCATTGTGCTGGGCGATCGCATCCGCCCGCTGCTCGAGAAGTCCGGGCTGCCCCCAGCCGAGCTGGGCCAGATCTGGCAGCTCGTCGACACCGAAAACTGTGGCTTTCTCGACTTCCCAAACTTCGTGAAGTGCATGCGTCTCATCGCGCACGCCCAGCAGGGATTGGCGCTGTCCCCGCGCATGGCAAACATCCCCTCGGGCATGCCGGACTTCAACCGCGCGCCGGGGTCCGTCCACCCGCCGTCCCAGCCTGCGGGCCACACGCCCGCGCACGGCACGGGCAGCGTCTCCAGCAATGGCGATCTGCCGCTGCCGCCCCCGTCAAGGGCCCCGCTCGCGTCGTTTAGCACGGGCGGCAGTACGTTCTCCGCGAACGGCGAGACGCGTATCCCGCCGCTCACGACGGCGGACAAGAACCGCTACGGCACGCTGTTCGACAAGTCCGTGTCGCCGGGCGCACAGTTCATTGACGGTGCGGTCGCACGCGACATTTTCCTGAAGGCCAGGCTGCCGCAGGACGTGCTCGGCAAGGTCTGGGCGCTTGTCGACGTCGAGGGCCGCGGCAAACTCACGAAAAACGAGTTCGCCGTCGCGATGCATCTCATCCAGTCGCTCATCAACAAGCACATGCCGAATCTGCCGTCGGCGTTGCCCGCGTCCTGGTCGCCGTGGCTCGGAACGGGAAGCCAGCCGGCGCAGTTCCAGACAGGCATGCACTCGGGATCGCAGCAAACGGGAACCCGCGCGCGCCAGGGGTCGCACCAGGGGTCCATGCACGCCCCGCTGCAGTCGCCGCAGCTCACGGCGAAGTTCGCGGCTGCGGGCGGTGCCGCACCAAGCGGCGGCGCGACCGGATCGGGGCCCGTGTCCATGGACATTGCGCCGGCCGAGCGTGCTCAGTACGACGCGATCTTCGACTCCCTCGACACGAACCGTGCCGGGATCCTGGGACCGGACCAGGCCGTGCCGTTGCTCACGAAGTCCAAGCTTCCCGAGGACGTGCTCGCGCGCGTTTGGGACCTTGCAGACACGCGAAGCCGCGGCCAGCTCGACCGTGGCGACTTCGCGCTCGCCATGCACTTCGTCAAGGCGAAGCTCAACGGCCACGAGCTGCCGGCAAGCGTGAGCCCCGGAGCCGGTGCACCCAAGGCGCAGCCTGAACATGCTCAGCCGCCGCAGCCCGTGCAGTCTCCGCAGTCCGTGCAGTCTCCGCAGTCCACCCAGCCTGCCCAGCCTGCGTATTCCGCGCAGTCTCCCCCGCCGGCTCAGCCCGCGCAGCAGGTGCAGCCTGCTCCAACAGCGGCCCAGCCTGAACGTACAGGCTCGCTCTCGGACCTTGTGAGTCTCGACAGCGCGGTGTTCCGGCCATTGGAACCCGCGAAGCCGCGCCGGGCGCAGACGGATATCGACGACAAGAAGTTCGTGCCCACAACATCGTTTGGCCAGCAGCTGCTGCAGCGCCAGCAGTTGCGAAACCAGCCGCAGGACTCTGGCCAGTCGAAGTCCGCCCAACCCACGCAGCCTGTCCAGTCTCCGCAGGCCACCCAGCCTGCTCAGCTTTCTTCCACCACGCAAGGCGCTCAATCGAAGAGTGCCGTACCTTCACAGGGCGCCCAGCCTGTTTCAGCCGCGTCCCAACAGCCGGCCGCGAACCAGCATAATACTCAGGCGACGGCTGCGTCCGTGCAGTCCCTCGAGTCCCAGGTCACGTCCGTGAAGGCGCAGCAAGCGCAATCGAGTGCCGAGCTCGCGACCGTGCTCCAGGAGAAGGCCAATCTTGAAGCGAAGCTGAAGGAACTGCGCGAGACTTACGACACGGGAACGAAGCAGGTGCACGAGACGCAGCAGCAGATCAAGCAAGCGCGCGAGGAGGTCAAACAGCTCGAGAAGGACATCGCGCTACGCACGAGCGGCCTTGATGCCATCAAGACGCAGCACAAACAGGAGTCGGCGACGCGCGAGGCACTTCTTGCGCGTAAGGCCGAGCTCGAAGCGCAGCACACGTCTGCACAGGGCGAGATTGACACGATGTCGCGCGAGATCAACGAGTTTCGCGCCCAGCATGCGGGCCACGAGCAGAGCGTAGCTGAGCACGAGGCGCTACTCCAACGGCTCCAGAAAGAGATAGAGACGGCGCGATGGCGACGTCAGCAGGCAGAGGAGGAGTCGCGGAAACACTATGAGCGGTCGCTGCAGTTGAAGCAGCAGGCAGAGGCGCAGGCCAGTGAGCACGCGCGCGCGTTAGAGGAGGCCAAGGCCGCGGAGCAGGCTGCGCAGTCCGCACGCGGCGAGCCGCAGCATTCCGAGCAAAGGGCGCTCAGCGCGGCGACCCTACAGGGTGTGCCAGCCACGTCGAGCAGCCCTGCGGGTGCCGGTGTTGCTGGTGGAGTCGCCGGAGGCATCGCTGGCAGTGCCGCGGCTGGTGTTGCCGGCGGTGTTGCCGGCGGTGTCGTCGGCAGCGTTGCGGGAGCAGGCCTGGTCGGTGCCCCGAGCGTTGGCGTCGACTCACTCGGCTCCTCGGCGGACTTTGGCACGGCAGACACGCCGCGCACCTCGCCGCCGACGTCGGAGGCTAATTTCCTGGCGCGGCCGCCCAGTGCAACATCGAGCGTTGTGAATAATCCGCCACAGAGCTTGAGGGACCTTGGTTCCGAGCCGAGCGAGCTACACAGCCCCGACTTCCCGCCTTCAGAGCCCGCGATCCCCTCCGAGCAGGCCGCTCCTCCAAGCACGGAGTCGTTTGTGCCCGTGGCCGATAGCAGCGATGACGAGGGGCCCTCTGATGCCGTTCCGCGTCGCTTCTATTCGCCGAAGGGCGGAGCCGAGCACGAGCAGTCAAATGGAAGCGTGCCGCCCATGCCCGGATCATTCCCCAAGGAGCTCGAGGAGCCCGTGCCGGAGGTTCCGAGCGAGCCTGCGAATAATCAGTACAACAACACTCCGAGCTTCTCCCAGCCCGAGTTTGCGCAGCCGGACCTGAACAGACAACAGTTCGCGTCGCCCGAATACAACCAGCCGTTTGGCGAGCCTGGGTTCCAGTCCGGCGCGCCGGCTCAGGCCGAGTCTTCACAGTCGCAGTCACAGCAGCAGTCGCAGTCGCAGTCACAGCCGCAGTCACAGTCACAGGCGGCCGGGCCATCGCAGCCACCCGCCTACGACCAGTCCCAGGCATCACCCGCTCGCGACGTGTCGGCCGCGTCAAAGGTGCCGGCGTTCCAGTTTGTGCCCACCGTCCAGGCGGCCGACGACTTTGACGAGTTCGACGATCTGGAGGACGCGAAGGAAGATGACACTGACGAGTTCAATGCTGGCTCAGCGTCCGCGCAGCAGGCCGGGCCCGATGAGTGGCAGCAGCTGTTTGCCAGCACTGGGCCCGCGCAGCCTGCGCCGCAGGACGCGTTCTGGTACTCGGTTGGGCAGCCCGCGCCAAACTCGACGTCCGAGTCGCGTGAGGTTGCCGAGCTCACGAGCATGGGCTTCACGGACGAGGAGGCGAAGGCCGCACTGCAATTGCATGGTCACAACTTGAGCGAGGCCACGAACTACTTGCTGGACCGGATGCAGTAGCTAAAGTGTTATATAGTTATTATTTTGGATGAATTGAACACGCAGTTTGTGTTCCACTGCTGCCGGTATCGGCGTACAGAAGGCGCACTGCAGCGGTATCGGCTATACGCGCTCGAGGACGATGCTTTTTTCGGCGTGGCTCACCACGACAGCATGGTATTTACCTGCTATGCAGCTCAGAATCTCAATCGAAGAGTCGTCACCGCACCATATGGGGGCGTCACACTTGGGTGTGTACAGTTATAGGAAACTAACGTGAAACGGCCATTGGCCGTCGAATTACACGATGTAAGGTGGATATGCCTGATAATATAAGGCCTAGATCGACATGAGCCCAATAACATGATACTTGCCGATTTTCTAGTCTGCCATGAGATCACGATCAGAATGTGGTATGCGTCTTATATAGGTACCAGATGTAAATGAGCAGGGGAATCATAGCTTCTGTGAACATGGGTCGCAAAAGACATGACAATTGTGTCAAATAATATAACAATACTTGCCCATATTCTAGTGTACCATGGGATCACGATCAGAGTGGTGTGCATCCTACATGGGTACGTAAATGAGCAGGAGAATCATCCGTGAACATGGATCATGAGCATTAAAAGACATGGCACTTGTGGACCTCGATCAATGCTACGCCCGCGTCAAGTGCCACAATCCATGAATAGTTGCACTATGTAGATACTCGTATATATGGACTCAGCAGTCAGCCCAGCTAACGTTCAGCGGTCACGAGCTACTAGCCACTCTCGATAACATGATACTTATGGGGCAGTAGCATAACACCTATTAAACAATCGCATGATACGCACGGAGCAGTAGCATGATACGCAGGGAGCAATAATGTGCTCATGATGGGCTTATCAGGTACGAGCGATCACAAGGGTAATGCAAGGGCAGGCCCAGACTGCCGGCAAGCACCAAACGCCAGCACACGCCGAGCCGGACCTTAGAATCTGGACTACGTGCATATATACATTGTTATACATTACTATACAAACGTGAAGAACCCCGATCGGGTGATCGCACGCATCCCACCGACTAACGCCGTGCGCTCCTCGCACACGCGCCGCACCGCACCGATCTGCCTGCAGACCGCCCACGGCAGACATCGCGCCGTATCGAGCAGTGCCGTGCAGTCGCGGGCCGCGCCGTGGCCGAAAAGAGTCATTTGGTGCGGTTTTAACGATCTGTAAATTTTCACTATCTGGTTTAGGTCTATGTATGACCAAACGCTTTCCCAGCCTTTTCCTGCCTCACTGCCATTTTTTCTTCAGTGAAATGTTTGCCCGGACGCTGGCTTCGTTGAGGCCCCTTGGACTCAAGTCCTGGGGCTCGGCGGCGGTTCGGAAGACGAGGAACGCACCTGGAAAGTCGAGATTATTCTACTCTGTTGATTCGCGCGCGCAGTACGCCGGCGCCGGCATCCTGAACCCCGAGGCGAAGCAGCCGCTCGTCGATGTGTCGAAGGTGCTTGTGATTGGCTCTGGCGGCCTGTCGATCGGCCAGGCCGGCGAGTTCGACTACAGCGGCTCGCAGGCCATCAAGGCGCTGCGCGAGGCGAACAAGCAGACGGTGCTTGTGAACCCGAACATCGCGACGAACCAGACCTCGCACGCGCTCGCGGACGAGGTCTACTTTGCTCCCGTCACTCCGGAATACGTCAGCTACATCATTGAGCGCGAGAACCCGGACGGCATTCTGCTGACCTTCGGTGGTCAGACGGGTCTGAACGTGGGAATCGCCCTCGACAAGATGGGCGTGCTTGACCGCCACAACGTGAAGGTGCTGGGCACGCCGATCTCGACTTTGGAGACGAGCGAGGACCGCGATCTGTTTGCGCAGGCTTTGAAGGAGATCAACATCCCCATTGCCGAGTCGATTGCCGTCGAGACCGTTGACGACGCTCTGGACGCGGCGGAGAAGGTCGGGTACCCGATCATTGTGCGTTCGGCGTTCGCGCTCGGCGGACTTGGCTCGGGCTTTGCTTCGAACCGCACCGAGCTGCGGAACCTCGCTTCGCAGTCGTTGAGCTTGAGTCCGCAGATCCTTGTCGAAAAGAGTCTGAAGGGCTGGAAGGAGGTCGAGTACGAGGTCGTGCGCGACCGCGACGGCAACTGTATCACTGTCTGCAACATGGAGAACTTCGACCCGCTCGGCATCCACACGGGTGACTCGATTGTCGTTGCGCCGAGCCAGACGCTGAGCGACGAGGAGTACCACATGCTGCGCTCGGCCGCAATCAAGATCATCCGCCACCTCGGCGTTGTGGGCGAGTGCAACGTGCAGTACGCGCTGCAGCCGGACGGCCTCGACTTCCGCGTCATTGAGGTCAACGCGCGTCTGTCGCGGTCCTCGGCGCTGGCCTCGAAGGCCACGGGCTACCCGCTCGCCTACACGGCCGCGAAGATCGCTCTTGGTCACACGCTGCCCGAGCTGCCGAACGCCGTTACGCAAACCACGTCGGCGAACTTCGAGCCGAGTCTGGACTACGTCGTCACGAAGATCCCGAGGTGGGACCTCGCGAAGTTCCGCCATGTGAACCGCTCGATCGGCTCGGCCATGAAGTCTGTCGGCGAGGTCATGGCCATTGGCCGCACGTTCGAGGAGAGCTTCCAGAAGGCCGTGCGCATGGTCGACCCGAGCCTGCTGGGCTTCCAGGGCTCGCCCGTGTTCGGCGACCAGCTCGACGAGGTGCTGCAGAACCCCACTGATCAGCGCTGGCTCGCCGTGGGCCAGGCCCTGCTCCACGAGAACTACTCCGTGGACAAGGTGCACGCGCTCACGAAGATCGACAAGTGGTTCCTGCACAAGCTCATGAACCTGGTGAAGAAGCAGCGCCAGCTCGAGGCCGTGGGCGAGCTCACGAAGATCGACCGCGAGTCGCTGCTCGAGGCGAAACAGCTCGGCTTCAGCGACAAGCAGATCGCGTTGATGGTCGACAGCTCCGAGACCGAGGTCCGCGCCTACCGCAAGTCGCTCGACATCCACCCCTGGGTCAAGAAGATCGACACGCTGGCCGCGGAGTTCCCGGCGAACACGAACTATTTGTACACGACATACAACGGAAACTGCCACGACGTCGACTTCGGTGACCACGGCACGCTTGTGCTTGGCTCCGGTGTGTACCGCATCGGCTCCTCCGTCGAGTTCGACTGGTGCGCGGTCAGCACGGCGAGATCGCTGCGCAACGCGGGAAGCAAGACCGTCATGATCAACTACAACCCGGAGACCGTGTCGACGGACTTCGACGAGGTCGACAAACTGTACTTCGAGGAGCTCAGCTACGAGCGCGTCATGGACATCTACGAGCTCGAGGCTGCCTCGGGCGTTGTTGTGAGCGTCGGCGGCCAGCTCCCGCAGAACATCGCTCTGCGTCTCCAGGAGGAAGGCAAGGCGAACGTGCTGGGCACCGACCCGCGCGACATCGACAACGCCGAGGACCGCCACAAGTTCAGCGGCATTCTGGACTCGATCGGCGTCGACCAGCCCGCGTGGAAGGAGCTCAGCAACGTCGACGAGGCGTCGGCCTTCGCGAACGAGGTCGGCTTCCCCGTGCTCGTGCGCCCGTCGTACGTGCTGAGCGGCGCTGCGATGTCTGTGATCTACTCGCAGGCGGACCTCGAGTCGAAGCTGCTGAATGCCGCGGCCGTGTCGCCCGACCACCCCGTGGTCATCACGAAGTTCATTGAGGGCGCCGAGGAGATCGACATCGATGCGGTTGCGCACAACGGCAAGCTGCTTGTGCACGCCGTGAGCGAGCACGCCGAGAACGCCGGAATCCACTCTGGCGACGCAACGCTCATCCTGCCGCCCGTGCACCTCGACCAGAGCATTCTCGACCGCATGAAGGAGATTGCTGAGAAGGTCGCTGCGGCGTTCAAGATCACTGGCCCCTACAACATGCAGGTCATCAAGGACCAGCAGAACAACCTGAAGGTCATCGAGTGCAACCTGCGTGCGTCGCGTTCGTTCCCCTTCAGCTCGAAGGTGCTCGGCGTGAACTTCATCGACGTGGCCACGCGCGCGCTGCTCGGCGAGAACGTGCCGGCGCCGCAGGACTTGATGGCCGTCAAGCGCTCGTACGTGGCGACGAAGGTCCCGCAGTTCAGCTTCACGCGTCTGGCCGGCGCAGACCCGTTCCTCGGCGTCGAGATGTCGTCGACGGGCGAGATCGCGTGCTTCGGTGCCGACCTGCTCGAGGCGTACTGGGCGACGCTGCAGAGCATGATGAACTTCAAGGTCCCGAAGCCGCCGTCGTCGCTGCTGCTTGGCGGTGACGTGAATGCGGAGCACCTCGCGAATGTCGCGAAGATCGTGAGCCCGCTTGGCTTCGACATTCTGACGGCGAAGCCCGAGGTCAAGGAGTACCTGAGCAAGCACGGCGTCGAGAGCACGCTGATCGAGCTCGCGAAGGCCGACAAGCGCCGTCTCGGCGAGCAGTTCAAGGAGCTGAAGATCTCCGGCGTGATCAACCTCGCGAAGGCGCGCGCCGAGGACCTGAACGACGAGGACTACATCATGCGCCGCAACGCGATCGACTTCGGCCTGCCTCTGTTCAACGAGCCGCGCACGGCACTGCTGTTTGCGCAGACCTTGGAGGCGAAGCTGCCGATGCTCGGGTCCACCCAGGTCCCGCCCGAGGTCCGCCGCTGGTCGGAGTTCGTTGGCGGCAAGCCCATCGTATAGGCCCATCGGCCCATTGTATGGCCCCGGCCCCTAGGCCGTGTGGCTAATAGACACTAATATAGCGCCATAACTCTAGAATTCAAGAAAAACGGTGCGATCCGCCGCAACGGACCGACCAAGTATGAACTGAGAGACCCGTTGAGATCCATGGCTGGTTGAGGACCACACTTCAGAGGTCAGCTCGACCTCGAATACAACCAGCAGCCGATACCAGTGGCCGGTACGAACCAGAGGCCGATACAAGCCAGCGGCCGATACGAATCATCCGATGACCGATCGGAGACCAAGTCTAAGGACTGCAGGACCTGCGACCCGTCAAGCCGAGGAGCGGCTGAACAAGAGCTGATACAAAGTCGTGGAGACCCGTAGAGACCCGGCGGCCGGGCCAGGATCAACCACAGCTCACAGACGGAGGTGGGACTGAAATTCAAGAGCGAAACAGCTTGTGATCTGGCCACAAGAAGCCAAGCGTGAAGAGACAGACCCATTGAGACCAGTTAAGGCAGATCCAGGCAAACCACCCCTCAAATACTGATCCCAAACCGAATTCAACAACAACGCGGCCTGCGATCCGCAACATATTTCCGACGGAGTGTGAATCAGGAGCCATCAGATACCCACAGCGACCAAGACCGAAGCAAGACCAGAGACCCATAGAGACCTATAGCGATAGATCTGAGACTCATAGACTTTGAAGAAACCTCAATGAACATGTTTCAGCAGACACAGGCCCAAAACCGAGCTCAAAGCCAAGCTCACCCACAGAACGATCCAAGGCTAACCCGAGACCGGATCAACACATATAGAGGCCGGTCAGCGCCCACAGAGACCGACTTGGAACACACAAGACCAACAAATGGGCGAACCTCAGCACACCTGATCTCATTGCGAAGCTCAATGCCAGCTCAATGGCGCAGGCCAGCCGCGGCTCGCAGCTCGTGCCGATCACGGTGTGACCGGCCAATGAGAGCGGCGGGATTTCGGGCCCCGCGCGCTCGCCGAACTATAAAAGGTTACGGATTCCTCCCAAATAAAAAGACTCTAATCTGCTAGTTAAGTGATTTCACGCCTCAGTTTCGCCGCGTCCGCGCTTCTCCCCGCGAATTCTCGGGTGCCCCTCACCTCGTGACCTCGGCTGCGAACCCCGCGACTTTCCCTAGTCGCGCGCCTATTTATCAGCCTTGACTTCCTGTCTACCACTGGGCTGAACGAAGAAAGCAATTGCGAAATGACTCCTCTCGCAGTGAACCATCCGCTGTATACACAGACCGTGAAGAACTTGGAGCGCACGGTTGTGCGGGATAAGCTGCTGCGACTCCTCCAGTACCTGTCGCGGTTCCTCAGCTTCTACACGTACCGCAAGGGCTACTCGACGACGGTTGTGGCCGGGTTCAAGGCGCTCGTGACGCAATTGTCGCTCGCACGCAAGGCGTTCCGTGTGGGCAAGCCGCTCGGCGCGTTCCGCCTGCTGACGCAGGAGCTGTCGAACCAGACGAGCAACCAGGTCCTGCACCTCACGGCCGTGGCGCGCAACCTCGGCAGCGGCGTCTTCCTGTCGCTCGACACGCTGTCGTTCATCCACATCGCGGGTGCCTACCGCTTCAAGCCCGCGACGGCGAAGTTGATCGCCGACTCGGCAAACCGGTTCTGGCTGCTGAGCCTGATCGCGAACATCGTCGAGGGCGCCTACAAGACGCACGTCGAGTCGCAGCGCATCAAGGTCCTGGGCGCGGACGAGAAGGCCAGCGCAGAGGAGATCAAGCGCGCCGAGCTCGCGAAGTACAAGGCCCAGCGCATGCTCGTGTGGAACGTGCTCGACGCGTTCATCCCGTCGGCAAGCCTCGGCCTCATCAACGTCAACGACGGCTTCGTGGGTCTCGCCGGCACGATCACGGCCTACCTGGGTCTCAAGGATGCCTGGTGATATGACAGTAGAACGCAAGCATAGAGCCGTTGCACAGTATTTAATATTATCCGAATTAGACGGAGATTGGTCTCGGTCCACAGGATAGCGGGGCTGGCCCGATCCGCTAAATGCGGCGTTTTGGGTTGGAGTTGACGAGCCAGCGTCGTGGCCTGCGTTTGCCCTCTAGGCAGGTCACGCCCAGAAGCTCGCGTCCAGCAGGTCGCTTCCAGCAGGTCGCACCTCAATGACGCTTTGCATCTCGCCTTTGAGAGGGTGTTGGCCGTGGTGTTGGCCGTGGTGTTGGCATTGTTGTTGGCCGTGGCTGGCCATGATTGGATTCTGTGGTGCAATTGAGTACTCGAGGTGAGGCGGTCTGCTGCAGCATCCTCAGCTGTGGAACCGCAATTGAATTTTTGGTTATTATATTGTGTATGGCATGACCATTTAGATGCACTGGCTCCTCAGCACCGTATTGATGCACCGTTGAGTCGGCGTTCAGTAAGGTGAAACCGAGGAATGGCACGCACTCAGGTGGTTTCCATAAATTGAGAGCAAACCACGTAGTTCACTAAGGTGCTAACGTTTATAGACCCGCTTGATCGTTTCGAGGGTGTGGTTATCATGGAGAAATCGGTATCTGTGTATTCCTGATTTGGCTGTACAATGTCTATGGCATCTATGTACTTATAGGACATCTGTGGGTACTTATAGGAATCGATGGGTGTCTATAAATATCCATAGGCATCTTAGAGTATATGAATGCATATTTGAGTATTCGAAGTATATTTAAGTATCGGTGGCATTTAGGTATCCAGCATGCACGTACAAGCATCCGTATCTATGCCACAAGCACCTAGGTATCTGTCAGCAGCGATGGGTAGTATCTATAAGATCAGCATGCATCTGCGATCTAAAGGCGTGAGTTCCCAAAGGCACGCTTAGGCATATGAGCGTCTGGGGGCATCTATGAGCGCATGAGTACCTAAGCATGCAAGCTAATCATGTAAGATCTTAAGCCTTTATGAGCACTTGTATCGAAAAGCGCGTTCAGGTATTCACGCATCCGTGGAACTGAAGAGATTGAGCTATTGGGTATATTTAGGTATTAGCATCTTTTAGATAGGCATCTGTCACATCCGGTCTACTGGGGTCAGCTGGCCGAGTGCGTGTGCTCTATAATCCAGGCAATTGCCAACTATGGCTTCTTATTTATGGACTGGATCAGTGGATCCACGGGTTCCTCAGTGCATTTCATCTTCAGTGCGTAGTCGGCGGTTTGTGCTGGAAACTCGTCGAAATCGCGCGTCGAAATCATGCGCCGGAATTATGTGCGTCGTTATGTGCCGAAATTATGGGCGCCTTTAAATTATGCGATGTGATTATGAGCCTTGCTGGTTATTGGGCTTCGGTTAACGTGCTATGCTCCGTTCATGTCCGCTTATGTGAAGCGCACAGCTTAGGCGTGCAGTGCTGAGGCGTGCCTAGCCGCGCCTAGCCGTGCAATGCTTATGCATAGGTGCCATTCAGCCAAAATTCCTTGTATATACTAGTCGCACCTTTCGAACATAAATTCATCTTTCGCATTGGTTCTCACTTGAATTTGATTCCCCGTTGCATTGTCGTGAGCTTATCCGCGCTATCGCCGAGAGAGTGGTGTTACATGCTGGGGTTATGGCTGGGCTGATTACCTTCCTAACGGTCACCATGAGCTTGGCCAGTTCACATGGGCCTCAGGCCGAGGCGAGCTCTGCAGGAACGGCAGAGACCAAAAGCAGTGACCAGGCGAGTACGGGCGCGGGCACCGGCAGTGCCGACGTGGCCGCGAGCGCGTTCTGCGAGGACACAGGGTCGCTTCTCGCGAAGTACGCGAAGTCTCCGCCGAGCATCGAGCTGCACATCTACCCGACCCACTACCGGTTCAGCGGCCAGGAGGGAATCATCCCCAAGAACAATGCGGTCATGGCCATGTTTCTCAACAGCGTGCGTGAGGGCGTGATCCCGGCCGTGGCCAGCGAGGTCTTCCGCGACTCGGGCATCCCCCTGTACGAGGGCTGCGCCATTCTGAAGCTCGTGGACTTCCGCAACTTCAATCCGCGCGGCCACCAGCAGAAACCGAGCCAGGAGTTCGTGCCCGACCAGGACAAGGCGAAGCAGCCGCAGTCCGCGCCGAAGCAGCCGCAGCCTGACAATGCGGCCGAGCCTCAAGCCGAGCGCGCCGCCGGTCCGGCAGGAAGCTTGCCTGGCCGCTCGGGGCTGCGAAATGAGCTCGGGAACGCGGATGATACGCAAAGGGCGAAACAGGCCGAGTCTAAGGATGGCAAGGCCGAGGGCTCGCAAACTGCCGACGGTAAGGCCGGGGACGCGGCAGGACCGGCTGAAGACAACTCGAAGGACACGGGAGAAATGCCCAAGAGCGAGCCGCCGAGCTTCCGCGTGCTCTTGCGTCCCACGGGCTCGAGCATGCTCAACGACCTTATGGGCCTCAGCGACGCTGGCACGAGCCGCCGGCTCACCGATTTCTTTGCGATCAGCATGGAGGCGGAGATCCTGAGTCTCACTGTGCGCCAGCTCGATCTGCGCGTGCCCGAGCGCCGGTCGTACGACCTCGGATTGAAGGCTGTGCTCGGCCTAAGGGCGCGCAACTGCCGCAAGCACTGTTTCAAGCACCGCATAACCCACCCGCGGCGGCCACGGCGCATTGTGGACGAGAACCCGCACACGGGCACCGCGTACGAGGACTTCATGCTGGGCATGGCCGATCTCGAGCGTCCGAGCCGGGGCGCGTCGCAGTTTGTGCGCATGAGCTTCATCGAGCAGCTTCGGCGCAAGAAAAACATCGCGCCGCCGGGCGTGCGCAACGCAACGCTGCCGGGAATGGCAGGGATGCCGGGCATGCCTGCGCAGGCCTCACAGGGCGCGTCGTCGCAGATGCTGAACCTGCCGCCGGCGACCGTCCCGCACCCGAGCGCGGCGCAGCTCGCCCGCCAGCTCCAGCAGTCGCAGCAGATGGCGCAGCAGTCGTCGCGCATCCAGCAGCAGCAGATGTCGCAGCAGATGGCCATGAACCATGTGCCGCCGGGCCCCACGGCGCAGCACCAGATCCAGGCGCAGCAGCAGCAGCAGGCGATCTTGCGGGCGCGTGCACAGCAGCAAATGCTGCGACAGGGCAGCCCGAACATGCAGAGCGGAGCGCAAGGCGTGCAGAACATGCCTGGGAATGCGCGCGTGCCGTCGCGTCTCGGTCCTGGCGGAATGCCCGAGGCCATGGGCGCTGGCACACCTACGCAAGGCCAGGTGCGGCCCATGAGCGCTATGGGCCAGCCCGGAGGGCAGCGGCTCGTTCGCCCGGTTAGCCGAATGCCAGGGAACGGCATGGGCATGAGCAATATGGGTCAGATGGGCCAGATGGGAAGCCGCGGCAGCCAGGTCCCGGGCAACCAGATGGGCCAGATGAACAACATGGGCATGAACAACATGGGTATGAACCAGATGGGCACTGGCAACATGAACAACATGGGCCAGATGAGCACCGGCATGAACAACATGGGCAACAACATGAACAACATGAACAATAACATGAACATGAACATGAACGGTCAGATGGGCATGAACAACGCCGGTATGAACAACGCCGGTATGAACAGTGCTGGTATGAACAGTGCTGGTATGAACAGTGCTGGTATGAACAGCGCCGGCATGAACAGTGGCATGGGCAAAGCTGGCATGAACAACGCTGGGATGAGCAATGCTGGCATGAACGCTGGCATGAACACTGGAATGAACAATAGCATGAACACTGGCATGAACACCGGCATGAGCACCGGCATGAGCACTGGGATGCCCATGGGCAATCAGATGAGCAACATGAACATGAACAACATGGGCAACGGCATGACGAACCCGCAAATGAACCAGATGGGCATGGGGATGAATAGAAACATGCCGATGAGCCCGATGATGAACATGAGCCCCACAGCGAGTCCGATGCAGGACCCGGGGCGTATGAGTAGCCAGGTTCCGGGTGGGCCCGTCCGCAACTCGGTGTCCATGTCACAGCAGGTGCCGACGCAGATCCCGTCACAAGTGCAGAACGCACAGGGCCGGCGCCTCTCGCAACCGAGCCAGACGCAGATGCGGCAGCTCATGATGAACCGCGCTCGCGCAGCCCAGCAGGCCCAGCAGCGCCAGCAGCCGCAGCCTCCGTTCTCTCCCGACCTCATGTGAAAGCAACCAAGTTCAGGCATCTGCTCATTGCATAGCGAGCCTCATTATTTCCACCGCGATGGACCGATATAAACCGTAGACCTAATAGCTCTATCTAGCATTCGCGAGACCTTACTGAGCGTAGCCGAAGCAGCGACGGAGAGTAGACAAGCAGAGTAGGCGAACAGCCAAGACAATGCCGGACTGTCGGAATGAAAGGCAGAAAAAGAGCACGCAAACAGTAGACGAACAGCAGGCGAACATGAGGATGGAGCCAGAATGAAGCAGGAATGGAGCAGGAATGAGCAGTAGTTGCGATGAAGAACAGTAGGGCAGCAGAGGTGAAGGGAAGAGGAGCAGAGTGAAGTAGGAGTGAAGAGTAGAGAATCGCAGATCAAGCTATTGACTGACGCGACATCGTTGCTCGAAGCAGGTCAACTGCTCGAGCTCGGCTCAAACAGGGTCGCGCGGTGCTTCTCAGCGTTCGTAATAATGGCTCGCGCGAGTCGTCGCAGGTCGTTGCCATAGGACTCGAGAGCCAGCGTCGCCACGGCCAGAACCTCGTCTAGCTCTCGCCCATTCTCGAGGTGGAGCTCGATCTCCTCCACGATACGCTGGCGCGTCGTGGCCTCGAGCCTCTGTTTGCGATTCTGGACAAACGCAAGCGGACCAAACCTCTGGTTCATGTACTCTACGGAAGGCTTGCCTGTTCCCACCTTCCATTCATTCCACACTTCAGTCACAGTTCTTATGCTCGTGTCCAGCGCGAAGTTTGATGGGTCGTAGGCTCCCCAGCGCTCGGCATCGCTAGCCACGTCCGGCTCGCCCGGCGCGCTGCTTGGCAGGCTGTGAATTGAGTCTGGTTGAGAGAAAAAAGGCTCGTCCGCAATCAGTAGGAGAATGAGCTCTGCCTCGCTAGTTTTCGCGCGGATCTGCTCAGCGCAGTGCTGGAACTGCTGCCAAATACGGTCGATCGTTTCAATTGCCTGTTCCGTTTTGGAATTTGTGCCACACTCAATTCCATGCATGTTGTGGCTGCCACAAAGTAGTAAGTTGAAGGGAAGCTTTCCGCGCCTCAGTTCTACGCCTTGGTTCGATTAGAGGTGCCGAATTGAGGCGCATAGTTGATGCGAATTGAGGCGCATAGTTGATGCAAGTTGAGGCGCGCGTTGAGGCGCGAGTTGTGGCAGTTGTGGCATGAAATTTAGGGTGCGAAGTTGTGGATCTTAAACCCTTACCTGACGATCTCCGAGCCAGAAGGTGATGCCTTCGGAGTCCGCTGAGAAGAAGCTTTGCGAGGCGCTGGCGGCCGAGAAAAGCACTGCCGTGCAGTCGAGGTTCGAGCCTGAGTCGAGCGTGCGGGCCGCGCTCGCCGAGCTTCCCTCTGCGCGCGCCTGGGTGCAGGGCCAGCTGAACAGCTTTGTGGAGCAGCGCGACGTGAACCAGGTCGCGAAACTGCTCGACCTCGTGCTGTCGAACAACGAGCTCGATGCTCTGTACTTCGCGGCGCTGGAGTCGGCGCTGGCCATGCTCCCGCTCGACCTGTGCCGCGATCTGTGGCCGTACCTCGAGGCCCGCCAAGCCGTGATCAGCGACAAGGCCCAGGGCCCGAACAGCATTGTGCTGCTGCGGACGTGCCGCAGCATGCTCACGCGGCTCCATCCCGAGCTCCAGAGCCTCGAGGCGGGCCGCGTGCTAGTGTTCCTTGCTGCCGTCAAGGGCTTTGCGCACCCGTCGCGACTAAACAAGCGCGGCAAGGTCAGTCGCCGCGGATACTTTGATGCCGATGCACCTAATGAGCAGGCCGTGGACTGGCGAGCTTCGCCGTACGCGACGTCGATTCAGCTCCGCGACTTGGGCAGCCTCGACGCGGCCGAGCTCAGGGACTTTCTCAGGTTTCTCCGCGAGCGGTTTGCCGGGAAAAGGCTGAACGGACGCAACTACGGCGACGGGCCCATTGATCTGTACGGCGCGGAATGGCGCAACCGGCCCCCGCAATCGGAGCTGCAGCTGCTGAGCGACGAGACGCTGATTGCATTGGCGAGGCTCGAGACAGAGAGTGCGGCGCAGGACGCAGACACGCAGAAGCTTATCCAGGCCGTGCGCGCCGAGATCGAGCGCATGAAGCACGGCGCGATGTCGCGCTACACCCACTTGTTCCAGTCCGAGCGCGAATGGCGGCAATGGAAGCTCGCCATGTGTCCGTACATCGACATTTCCGAGGCCGCGCTGCCTGCACGAGCCGAGAATGGTGGCGAGCCGTTTGCGCAGGACACCGATCTGCCGGAGCTGGGCGCCAATGTGGGCAACGAGCGGCTCACGCAGCTGCTGAAGGCCAGCGCCGATGCAGCGAACTTCGACTCGCCGCTTGACTGGACCGCGGCGGCTCAAAAGTACTCGGGGCTGGCCGCGAGTGCCGAGACCAAGGACAATAAAGAGGCGTTTGGGTTCAAGGCCCGCCGGTGCCAGCCGTGGTCGGCGCTGCTCGAGCAGCAGGCGGCCACGACGCCAAACACGCACGCCGAGCTCAAGGCCGAAGAGGAGAAAATGAACACGTCGCTCAAGAGGCCCGCGGCCGCGGCGGAGTCGGCACCCAAGCGAGCGAGGCTGTCTTACGAGGAAGATTCGCGGTACCAGGACCGCCAGCGAGGGATGCAGAGCACCGCGCGGCCGCTTCCGTACTAGCGCCAATGAGCATGTAAGCGGCTGCGGCCGGAGCCATAGATGCCAATGGCTGTCAGTAAGCATGCAGTGAGCAGCTAGTGCGCAGGAACGGCCAGAGCAACTAAAAAGTAGGCCGTCAACAGCCCGCAACGCGCATCAATAGCAACGGCCAGCAACAGCAAACCATATCCAACGGGTCTTCGAAGCCGGATTCGGAGCTTACTACATCTTCTAATGGCTGGAGCCTGTTAAATTGTAGGATTCGCATCAAATAATAGCTATAGTAGGTCCGTAACGTCTTTCGACCGTAACGTCTTTCGACAGCGTGTTCAGTGCGATACTAAATGTACATCTATGCCGATGGATCGGATACATTTATTGGCCGAACATTCGTTAAATGTGATAGTTAAAGGCCGTCTGTTTCTGGTGCTGAGCATTGGTGGCCGGTGTCGCTGCCCTTGATCTATTGTCGGCGGTCCAATGTTCTCTCTGTTAACGGCTTGGAACTTGTACTAGATGTATTGATATCCTAGAACGCTGGATCTCGCGCAATAAAGTGACTTTATTGGTGCTATGTACTTAGCGCTAACCGTTAAAAGTGCAGATCCAACCACCATTCGTCAATGCTCGCCGACTCGCGATACTGACCCACTGCTCTGGATCTCTCAAATTTATGTAGAAGGCGCATTGCAGATTCACGGCATTAGACTCGGGATTGAATTAAACGCGGCTCGAATTAGGCGCGGCTTGAATTAGACTCGGGGTTAGGCGGCTCCACAAAATGCATTCGCGCCATGAAGTTCACTCGAATGAACCGGATCGAGTCTCCAAGCTGGCGGTGCCATTGGTAGCTGGCTGCACCAACTGTCGAATTGAAGCTCCGCCTGCTATACGCAACAGAGATGAAGAGTTGCGTCCTGTGTAGCTGCAGGACATAGACGGTTCAGGAGAGCCAGGTACGCGAAGTTTGACGTCCTCTAGGCGCGAGATCTGTCGCATGGTTTTCCAAGGTAGATCCTCCCTTGTCATTGAGCCCCTGTCTTTATGCACTCGTCGTTTTCGTGGCCGTTCGTGGCCGTTCGTCGCCGTTCGTCGCCTTATCTGTTCTTCCCGGCACTCGCAGATCTGAGGCTGCTCTGAGCGTGGATCGGCTCCGGAGAGCTGAGCCTGCGTTCGAAGAGTTGCTGTTCTTGACATTGGCGTTGCTTGCACTAGCAATATTTCCGCTCCAGTTTGGTGCACACGCGGCTTGCGGTCGCGGCTACTTGCGGTCCTGCTTCTTGGCCGCGTGCCGCTTCTTGATCTCCTTGCGCTTCTCGTCCTCCTTTTTGTTGAGCTTTTTCCAGCGGTCGCGCGCGGCCGGCGACGGCTCTGCGGGCACGAACGCGTGCTTGGCGAGCTCGCGGGCCAGCTTCTCGAAGCAGTCGTCGAGGTTCTGCGGCTGCGAGCGCGTGCGCTCGGAGGACACGAGCCAGTCGCCGCGCTTCGTCGCGTAGGCGAACGCCGGGCTCACCGCGCGCGCCCGGACGCCGTCGTCGAGCCACGCCGCGGCCTCGACCCGCTCCCGCGGCAGCCGGATCGTCGCGCGCGAGTTCACCTTGTTGACGTGCTGCCCGCCGGGCCCGCTCGACCGGCTGAACGTCACCGCAAACTCGTTTCGCGGAATCCGCGCCAGATACCGCGTCCAGCTCATCCGATCAAGCCATCAGGCCATGCACATGATCGCCCCGGTCATCTGAGGCCGGGACATCTGCGGCCTGGCCCACATGCTACCCCAGCCACGAACCTCACCGCCACAGGCCGACCGTCTTTCCAACGGCTTTGTTGCTGCCCTTTAGTTGCTGCCCTTTAGTTGTTGCCCTCAGTTGCTGCCTTTCAGTTGCTGCCTTTAGTTCCCATCTGATTGCTGCCCCTTAACTACTTTTTCAACAATGCTACGATTCGCACGACAGTTCCAGACGCGGCAGTTCCAGACCTCGGCATTGCGCCGCGTGGCCGTGGGCGACGCCGTGCCGTCAGCCGCGCTGCACGCCGGGTCGCCGTCGGAAACGGTTGACCTCCACGAGAAGACGGCGCTCGGCAGCTACCTCATTGTGGGCGTGCCCGGCGCGTTCTCGCCCGGGTGCTCGCAGCGGCACATTCCCGAGTACCTGAAGCAGTTCGCGGAGTTCAAGAAGAACGGCATCAAGCACATCTACGTCGTGACCGTGAACGACAGCTTTGTGACGAACGCGTGGACGGCCGGGCTGCTCGAGACCGCCGCGACGCCCGGCGCCGAGGACTTCGTGGACGTGCTCGCAGACGCCTCGGGCGACTTCTCGCGGCAGTGGGACACGCTTTTCGACGCCTCGAAGTTCTTCGGCAACGAGCGCACGAAGCGCTACGCCGCGCTCGTGCAGAACGGCAAGGTCACGAAGGCGTTTGTCGAGCCGGACAGCACGGGCATCGATGTGTCCGAGGCGAGCAAGGTTCTGCAGGAGCTCTGATGGATCTGAGCTGACCTATGCTGATATGAGTTGACCTAGGCTGATCTGAGCTGATCTAGGCTGATCTGAGCTGATCTAGGCTGATCTGACCCCTGTTGAGCTAGCTCGCTGCCGGCCCCGGTTGAGCGGTGCAGCCCGCCATTGAGCAGTTCAGCCCGCCATTGAGCAGTTCAGCCCGCCATTGAGCAGGGTCGGCCAGCGCGAAACACGGCCACTAACACTCACCTTTACTACTTATATATATTTTACCTTTGTTATTGCGCCGGGGCCGCCGAAGCCTATGGCGGTGCGTAGTAATAAGCGACCACCACACCAGCCGAGCCCGAGTCAGTGAGTGCGGATGAGCGATGATCCGAAGCGGGACTTCAACTACGCGGTCTTGAAGCGCCACGACCCGTGTCTCGACAAAATCATCTATACGTCGTCGATCTGCGACGTGTACGAGTTCAGCACGGCGTCGGAGAACTGGGAGCAGATCGACTGCAAGGGAACGCTGTTCCTGTACTCGCGCATCGCGAACGACGACTATCCGTACGCCGTGCTCGTGCTGAACCGCCAGAACGCCGCGGACTTCAAGCTCGGCGTCGCTCCTGCCGCGCGCAGCCTCCGCTCGGGCCGCCAGCCCATGGAGGTCGATCTCCAGGACACAACCATCATGGTCCAGGTCGCCGCCGACAAAGTGTACGGGCTGTGGCTGTTTGAGAAGGAAGACCGCCAGCGCGTGACGAACCTGATCCAGTGGTGCATCACGAACGGCACGGCGTAGCGAGCCACCGCACGGCCAGTGAGAATGCAGTAGGCTGGGTGAAACTAATGCATCGAGTGCTGAATGCCGAACGCATGCACTCACGCAAGTGCACTGAGTGCTACAGAATGTGCTGAGTGCTACAGAATGTGCTGAGTGCTACAGAATGTGCTGAACGCTACAGAATGTACGTTACTTAATGTGCCGAACGATACTTAATGTGCTGAACTCTTGTTAATGAACGCTACAGATCTGGGTAATGCACAGTGCGACAGGCACTAAATAATCCGTACGCTAAGTAGATGAATGCAAATTTAATTTTCGCTAGTTGGTGTCAAATGCACTGAATGTGCTGTACTGTGACGCACTGCACTGAATGTGATGCAATGTGATGCCCCGAACGCACTACTTAAGGCACTGAGGGCAAAGGCTGAGATTGAGTGCCCGAAATGCACGCCACGGCCACGCACTGCACGCTGCGAATGCGACACGATAGTTCTTGCACGACGGGCACTGTGCTTACTGAAATGCGTGAACAGTGTCGGTCCGATCCAGCTGGTCGCCGTGCCCGCTCGCAGATCGTGCCCACTCGATCGTGCCCACTCGATCGTGCCCGCTCGAGCCCGCGTGAGATCTACATATTTACTATTAATTAATTTAGCATTCGCGCAGCGCACGGGCTCTACCCGATCCGGTAATATTCGCGGCCACCTTTCCACGGCTCTGCCACACTTAGTAACCAGAGGTTTATGAGCGATGTCTCGGACGAGTTCGAGTTCGACTCTGAAAGCGACGGCGACGAGCTCGTGGATGCCGTGGACTCGCTGATCGTGGCCGATTTCTCGCTAACGACGCTGGCCGACCTCCGCGACTCGCTGCTCGCCCTCGCCCGCCGCGCCGCGGACATGACGGGCACCAGCGCGGGCACCGGCATGCTGCTGCTCAACGCCTACGACTGGGACCTCACGGCGATGGCCAGCGCGTACGTCGAGGACCCCGGCGCGGCCACGCGGGCGCTGGGGCTCGCGAGCAAGGACGAGCTCGGCCTGCTCGACCCCGTGGAGGCGGTCGCCGCGAAGCCGCGGAAGGGCGTGCCTGGGTTCACCTGTCCGATCTGCATGGACGTCTCCACGTCGCGGTTCGCTCTCGGCTGCCGCCACTTTGTCTGCAGAAGCTGCTTTGCCCAGCATGTACATATCAACACGATCCAGGCCCGCCGGCTGTTCTCGTCGTCTTGTCCCGGGTCCCACGAGTGCGCTCTCGTCATTTCCCGGGACGTCGTGGCGCGGCTCGTCTCTGCGGCTGAGCTAGATCACTTCGATCTGCTCGCCGCGCAGTTCTACGTCGACAAGCTCGCGAAGTTCCGGCACTGCCCGCGGCCGGGGTGCGAATACATCGCGCAGCGCAACGCGGTGCAGCGCGACCCCGGGGCCGGCTGCGAGCCCGTCGAGTGTGCGTGCGCGAACGTCTTCTGCTTCACCTGCGGGCTGCCGACGGACCACGCGGCGGTGCCGTGCGAGATCGCCGCCCAGTGGCTCGCGCTCGTCGACCACGAGCACCGCAGCACGCTCTGGATCTCGCAGAACACAAAACAGTGCCCGCAGTGCCGCACAAAGATCCAGCGGTCCGAGGGCTGCAACCACATGTCGTGCGGCAACTGCAAGTACGAGTTCTGCTGGGTCTGCTCGCTGAGCTGGGCCGAGCACAGCGGCAAGAGCTACTACAACTGCGTGAAGTTCGTGCCGACGGTTGGCACGACCGCGTCGGCGAACGGCGCGGGACTCGCGACGAAGAAGCAGAGAGAGCGGCTCGACTTCTACATGGCGCGCTACGACAACCACGCGAGCCTCGCCGAGTATGTCGACGAGCCCGCCGCGAAGGCACACAACCTGCTGGCCTGGTCGTTCGTGCTGCTCTACTGCTCGGTGCACACAAACAACAAGATCCTGCTCGAGGAGCTCGTCACCGACCTCGGCAGAGACCTCGAGGACCTGTCGCCGCGGCTCAGGTCCAGGACCGAGGCCCTGCAGACGTTTGTTCTCACGACAAAGTGGACGATGAACCCAAATGTCATTTTAAGCATCTAGCGTCCGGTATAGAAGGGCGCCCGTACATAGCTAATCCTGCATCCAAGCGGCCATTAGGCCTAGACGTCCCCATCATTTCTCGAATAAAATACCGGACAGCTAATCCTGCATTTGTATAACCGTTGGCGCTCAACCTTTAGACGTCGACCCCAGATCTCGGCTATTTCTCAAATAGCATGACCTGCGCATATCTAATTTCCTCCGAACGGCTGTTGGTCGACCTCCAGACTTCTGGAAGCCCAGCTACTTCTGGTATTCGGCGTCTATCACCTGCGCACTTACTAGCTTTAGAGTTACCGAATATTCATCTATCAATAAATGACGAGCCGCTCGCAGTTTGATCGCTGTATTTAGGCAACATGGCTCAACGATATGTATAATTGGATCAACCTGGTGCCAAAATCGCGTCCACCGATCCGCTGCAGTAATTGATCCGCTCTCTACATTAGCTATCGCCCAGTGCACACCAACCAACTTGTTCACTAGGCATTACCCTATACAGTAATTGCTCATCCACAACATAGTAACTCCACAACATAGTAACCTGGACACAGGTACCAACTAGTGCTCGGCTCATTACCGTAGCTCAGTACCAGGCAGCCGACCTCAGCATCGACATTCTCCAGCTCTTCATTGTAGATATTCCTCCCTATGGTGATTGCTCACCCTCACTCGGCTCATCCACACAATAGTGGTTCACTTGTACAGTTCGCTTTCAACATCCACTTCATCAGTACACGTAGTTACTATAAAGAATTCGGTTAAGCATAGCCGACTTTATCGGCCTTCATGTATTAGTTGCTATACAGCATGTATTAGTTACTATACAGCACTCGGCCTACTATCGCTAGTTTTCCACCAGTCTAGGCATCACAACTAGTGCCTCGAGCCGAGTCTCGCTAGGCACGGCTGAACGGGTTCATCAAAGCACGCTGTTTCGGCTAGCTATTATTAAAGATCATATGCAAATTAGACGCCCTCGCGGCGCGTGCGCGTCTGCATCGTGAATCTGACGTACAGAGCGCTCCCGAGAAGCAGCGTGATGATCAGGAAGAGAACAAGGCCGAGGATCCCAAAGAACCAGCGCAGGTTGTCGACCTCCTGGCCAGGAACACGCACGTTCATGCCGAACAGGCCCGTGATCAGGTTCATGGGCACGAGCACAGTACCGAGGATCGTGACTTTGCCGAGAACGCCCGTCATGCGGTTGCTGGAGTCGACGAACTCCATCTGCAGCAGTCCCATGTAGTTGAAGTGCGTGCGGCTGAAGATTTTTTCGTATGCGCTCAGGTTCTGGTACATCGTGACGATGTGGTCCTGGATGTCTCCGAGGTAGAGCGTCATCTCGCTCGTCATGTTGCGTTCGTTCACGCGTTTCGCAAAGCCCCGCACGACGTCGGCCTTGCCCGAGAGCATCCGCAACAGATGCATGGTGTGCTGGCGGCCCTCGCCAAGCCGCCGCAGCAGAGTCGACATGTCCGTGGACCCGTTGCGGTCGAGGTACACGGCATCCTCGACGAAGTCGGCCTCCTTCTCGACGCTCTGGATCTCGGGAGCGAACGAGTCCGTGATGTCGTCGATGAGCGCGTACGCGATCCAGTCCGAGGTGAACGTCAGGTAGTCTCGCAGCTGCCGCATGCGGCGGCGCACGTTGCGGCAGTGGCTGACGGGCTCGAAGTGGAACGAGATCACGCCCTCCCTAAACACAAGGATGTAGAAGTTGATCGCCTTCATGTAGTTCGAGTCGTCCTTGTCGTTCTCGAACGTGTGGTACACGACGAGGTAGTAGTTTTTGAACGACTCGTACTTCTCGCGCGCATCCTCGGTCTGGATATCCTCTGTCGTGAGCGGATGGATGCCGAACGCGCGCGACAGCGCCTTCATCTCGACATCCGTCGGCCGAAAACAGTCCAGAAACCACGCGCCGTTGCGCGGCGTGAACAGGCTGCTGAAACTCTCGGACTCACCCACGAGCGAGGCCAGATCCGGCGCATGCACCGTGTTCTCGAGCCCGGCCGCGAAGAAGCTGTATCGCTGAGACTTCTGGTCGTCAACAATCACGTTCACGGCCTCGGTCCCCTCGCCAAGCGGCGGCTGCGGGTGCGAGACCCGCTTGCGGATCGGCTCAAGCTCGGGCGAAAACTTGCCGACCTCCGGATCGGGGTTCATATGGTGGATGCCTTTCTCGTCGGCATCCTCGACGTTGATGCGGAACGCCTCGCGGCGCTTGTTCTCGGAGTCTCCGGCAGAAGAGGACGACGGCGAGTTCGAGGACCCGAACCGATCCGGCTGGTGGTACTCAACGAACTGGCGCCGCATGAAAGAGTCCTCGCTCGAGTCCTGCGCGCTCGCCGCCGGCCCGGCCTCGGCCATTCCGCGGTGCTCGAGCTCTCCACGGCGCTCATCAGCGTGTACATCGTGCGTTCCTAGCTGCTCGTGGTGAGGCTCGTGTCCCTCGTGGAGCCCGTCGTGTTCCTCGTGGAGTCCGGCATGGCCCTGGACCGCATGGCGGCGAGCCTTGTCGGCGTTCAGCGCCTGGCCAGGATCGCTGTGGGCCACAGGGATGCGGAACGGACGGACGTTCGGGTCGAACTTCTCCTCGTCCGAAAGATTCAGCAGCTGATCCAGCTCGTCGACGTTGATGTCGCCATTTCGCGCATCTGTGGGGAACCACACGTCTTCCTCGGTCTCGCCGAGCGATTCGTTTGTGTCCGAGGCGTCGCTGTCATCTGCGTGCGACGTCTTGCGCGACAAGTTGTTCGAACCGACCGAGGACGACGAGTGGTCGCTGACGGCCTGCGAGTGCAGGCTCGAAAACGACAGGCCTCTCGGGCGGCTCCTTCTGCGCGACCGGTGCGATCTGTGAGAATCTTGGGAGCCCAGAGACCTCGCCGAGCGCCGCGACGACACCGACATGCGGTGCGCGCGCCGCGGCTCGAGGCTCGTGCTGCTTGCCTTGGCGGGGGATTCCCTGGCGTCTTTCATTTCCTCCGGTGTGCTTCTATGGTACTCCAGTAAAGCGTTGAGAGGGAAAAAGTCTCGCGCTCAGCCCATTTATCGCAACGCTGATCCGGACTTTCAAGAACGCACAATCGCAGTCTACTTGAACAGAGGGGGTCACAGATCTGAGATGCCGTGCGCCATGGCGATCTCAATTAGGTAATTTTTTTCGTCCCACGTGCTGATAGCTGGCCTCAGTACCAGCAACTGACTGACGAACATGGCGCTCCAGCACGAAATGCGCAAGGGCGGACGGCCTGCGCCGGCTCAATTCCGGGCGTTCGTGGTGTACGGTGCCGTGCCAGGTGCCTGTAAATGCTAATTTATATTTCGGTACTTGTATACGCCTATATGTGGCATATATATATATATATATATATATCTATATGTATACTGTATATGATACATGTGGTATATGGTATATGTGGTTCGCACGCATTTGCAAAGCCAAAGCCCGCGACTACGATGTAGGCCGGATCTCAGCTAGCCGCAACCACCACGAGTAATTGCCGTTAGCGGTTACCGGCGGGGCCGCGATCTATCCGGGTTTAGGGTCCTTTCAGCCACAAATTTTTTGTCAGTTTCCATTGAATCTATGGACGAGGCAAAGAGCGCACTGAACGCCGTAATAGTCGCGCATTTCGTGGATCCTGCGCAGAAATGCGCGGCGTCGAAATTGGATGCTGCGCTAAATGCATTCGACAAGGATTCCGTGTGGCTCGCACGCGCACAAATCGTGCGTCACATTCTCGATCCGCACAAAACATCCGCTCAGGAAAAGGACGATATTTTGCAATTTTATGCTAAGTATGCTGAGGCTGGAGACGCGCTTGCCTGCATCGAGGCCGCGCGTGCGTGCGCTGTGTTCGAAGAGCCCGACCAGCTGCTTCAGCACCTTGAAAAGGCCGAGTCGCTTCTTGGCCTCTCTCCCCGCGTCGAGGGCATCTCTGTCATGTTCACTCCGAACCAAACCAAGCCTACGATGCGCGTCGCGTGCCTGGCAGAGCCCTCCTCCACGCCCGCCGCGTCCGAGGGCGTGAAACCCATCGACATGGTCCGCTTGCACTCGAATGAAGAGCGGTTCGAGCCGCCTAAGTTCACGTCAACCGAGGAGGAGCGCTTGAGCACCTCGTTGCTGGCTGACGTCGACTACCTCGTGCTGCTTCTGCATGCCGCGCACACGACACTGTCGAATCCCGCGTCCACGACGACGGTCGTCAACGAGCAGGCGCTGCCGTTTATCAGGCGCATCACAGAGACGGCCGATTTCCAGAGCATCAACTTCGCGATCAAGGAGCGGGCTCTCTACGAACGCAGCATTCTGGAAATGAAGGACATCAACGAGCTCGAGCGAGGCACAGTGCAGCTCGGCAAGGTGAGCAAGGCCGTCCACGAGGGTCCCGACGTCGCGCGAGCGCTCGAGTACTTCCACATGATTGTGCCGCTTGCCTGGAGGTCCGTGGACGAGATGGCGGCGCGGCGGTTCGTGGCCATGTCCGACTTTGCGAACGCGATCCCCTTTTACAGGCATCTCGAGCAGCCGCTGGACGTTGCGATCTGCCTGACGGCCACGGGGGCCACGGCCGAGGCGGCGCAGATCCTCGAGGCGCCCGAGCTCGCGAACAATCCCGAGGCTTTGATGCTGCGTGCCGATCTCAGCTCCGATGCCGCGCAGTGGGAGCAAGTGTGGGACCGGTTCCGGAGCCCAAAGGCGAAGTTCAGGCTCGCACAGAAGTCGCTGGCCGATAAACAGCCTGAGCAGTGCCTGAGCCATGTGCAGGACCTGCTCACGGTCCAGCCGTCGCACCACGACGCCCTCAAGCTCGCGGGCTCGACGGCGCTGTCGCTCGAGCGCTGGGAAGACGCCGTGACGTACCTGCGTCGGTCGCTTGCGCTGAACGAAGACGACAGACGCGGCTGGTCCGATCTGGCCACGGCGCTTCTGCAGTCGGAACAGCCGCAGGCGGCGCACCACGCGATCAAGCAGGCGATGCGCGTGAGCCAGAACAGCGAGCCCGACATCCCGACGTACACGAACTTCGTCGCCCTCAGTGCCCAGCTCGGTCTGTACGACGACGTGCTTGTTGGTCTCATCCAGCTCGCAGACGCCGGTGAGCGCGGATCCGCGTCATATGTTGCGAAGGTGAGCGGCGTGCTCCCGCGGCTCGTTTCCAACAACCTGAAGCAGCCGTATACGGGGTCCACGAGCCAGAAGCAGCTTGTTGATCTCTTTGCAAACAAGCTGCCCAAAGTGATCTCGGAGGATGACCCCATGCTGTGCCGGTTCACGGGCCTCGTGCAGATCTGGGCCAAGGACTACCAAAAGGGCCTTGCTGCGCTGAACCGTGCCGTGGACCTCCTGTTTGCGGATCTCTCCAGCGCCGATGAGCGGATCGCAGCGCGTGTTCGTCTATACACCGGAGAGCTCATTGAGAACCTCGAGCGCTATGGAGACGCGCCCGGCCGGTTCGAGGGAAGCCAGGCCTTCCCGGGTTGGCAGGCCAGAAAAGAGGCTCTTGAGCGGAAGCTCAGCAGTCTCGGTTCGCAGCGTGCTTAGGAGCGGGCCAGTCTCGGGTCGCAACGTACTTAAGAGCCGACCGTCTCGGTTAGCAACGTGCTTAGGAGCAGGCCAAAGCTAATATCTTGTTTCCGAACAAGAAAAATCGAATTCCGGCTCCGGTAGCCGGAAACCAGTAATATTGGTATTGTTACATAGATACTTCATAAAGCTCGATCGGGTAGATGCCGAACGCGCTAACATAGGGAGCGATAAGGCGTCATTTAAACAGTCTGCGTCGCCATTCCAGCCAGGGCCAACATCTGTGTCTTTGTCGTCATTCATAGCTCTCAGCTGCTGCCTGCCGGTATGTTTGTGCGCTGATCTGCTCCGGCGCTGATCTGCTCGGGTGCTGGTCTGCTCGGGCGCTCAAGCATTGATCGACTTCTTGAACGCTACTCAAACGCTGCTCCTGTGGTAGTAGTGCGCCGCCCTCACCACTGCTACGCGCCCTCACTGCTGAGAGTCTCATTAGTTCATGGCCGCTTCCTGAGCGAGTGGAACATGTTCGCATACTCAATTGCCTTCTCGGTGTCTTCCTTGTACAGCTCCGACGAGTTGACCTCCGAGGCAGCGAGCTTGTTCCGCAGCCTGATCCACAGCTCGCGCGGCCGTTTCGGCGTGTCCTTGCGCGTCATGTACTTGTCTATGATGTTGTAGGTGTGCATGAACGCGTCCTTTGTCGACGGCGAGTACATCAGCTTGATGCGGTAGAAGAAGATGAACATGATGAGGGAGACGACAGCACCTGGGCGGATGAGCAGGCAGTCGCGGGACAACTCGACGAGCAGCCAGAGGTCGAGATAGCCCATGAGCCTGATGAAGCGCGGCGCCAGCTCGTCGCTCAGGCCGTGCGCGATCCTGGACCGGCTCTTCGACGTGCTGTGGTGCTCGCTCGCCGTGTCGGCGACATGGAGCAGCGAGTACAGCGTGAACGGCATGAGCTTGATCGTGTGCGGGGTCGTGACGATCCACACAGCGGCCATGATGATGTTCTGGAACGTGACGAGCGGCAACAACGCGTAGAACCCGGGCTCAGCCCCGTTCAGGTTCTGCAGCAGGCTGACGCCGTACGTGAACACGACGCCCACGAACGTGCTGCGGTAGATGAGCCGCGGCCACGGTTTCAGGACCTGCCGCGACAAGCACAGCAGGATGCTGACCATGCCGACGGTCATGATGTACATGTGGCCGACGTACCACAGCTTCTCGAAGATGAACGCCCACTTCTGCACAATTGAGTCCGTCTCGGACTCCCGGTGCTTGTCGGCCACCTTGATCTCCTCGATCAGCTCCCGATCCACCTTGAAGGTGCGCAGCTTCACGCCGGGATCATCGTAAAACTTGAACTCCATGCTTCGCTCGAACTGGTCGGTTGCTAACTGCTAAGTGTGGGGCTCACGTGCAGGGCAACGCCTGTGATTAAAGGGCACACCGCGACTGCGCGAGCGGTCCAGAAGGCCTGGACGTGCATTCGTCGATAAGTGGCTATAGCAAACTCTAGGTATCCACGTAGATACATCTAAACACATATTCGAGGCCCAGGTGCGCCATCCCAGGATTTCCCCGCGATACGTGCATCCTCGCGTCTGCGGCCTGCTCCTGCCATTGATCTGCTTAGTCGTCAGCCTGTCTCATTTTTGACACGATGGTCGCGGAGGCTCGGTTGAAGGAGGTTTACAAGCTCCGTAGCTGGGTTTTCAACAAGGCGTACAACCCCGAGAACAAGCGCATTGGCGCGAAGGTTCTCAGGGAGCCTCTGAAGGGCGAGCTGCTCCGGAACTACTACTATCCCACGCTCAAGACCCTGCCGAAGCCGAGCGAGCTGAACAAGGCGTTCCCCGACTGGACGAGCTACGACCCCGTCGAGGAATACCGTCTGGAGCGCGTAGAGTACCTCAAGCGCAAAGGAAAGGGTGCTCCGAAGAAGGCGAGTGCGAAGAAGGAGGCCGATCCGAAGAAGAAGAAATGAGCCTGTGGGCTGATGAAACGCCGGCCGTCGTGGCGTGCCGAGGCTCCTTCCGATGCGCGATGTGCCGTGCTGCCGTCGTGATGCTGCTGCGATGAGATAGACGCTGCTGGTGTGCGGCCGATTCATGCACAAGCTCGAAATACACGGGACCAAGCCTATAAGAAGAGCCGTTCGGAGAAGCTTAGCTTTTTGGCCAGTTGGTCGACTTGACCGCCTTCTTAGTCTTAAAAGCTCCTGAAACACCACTAACGAGTATCGATCCTGAAGGCGGTCAAACGTTTAGGGAGTCAGTAAAAGCCTTAAGGTGGACCGAGTCTGGAATTCTCGATCTCCAATCGCACCACTAGACACTCTTGAGAATTACGCTCAACGTCTTCGAGTCCAAAGACTACTTGTTTATGCTGAGATGGCCGATCCACGCGAGCACGAATAACGAGCTTCTCTCTTTAACTCCCTCGCCGTCGAGTCGCTAACCTCCAGACTCGACCGGCACCAGGCCCGCCAGGCTCATCAGATTGGCAGCCAGGCCCGCTAACCTCCAGACTCAACCGTCTGCCAGGCCCGCTAACCGCCATGCTCGGCTGCTTGTTTATGCTGAGATGGCCGATCCACGCGAGCACGAATAACGAGCTTCTCTCTTTAACTCCCTCGCCGTCGAGTCGCTAACCTCCAGACTCGACCGGCACCAGGCCCGCCAGGCTCATCAGATTGGCAGCCAGGCCCGCTAACCGCCATGCTCGGCTGCCAGAATCGCTGAACCGCCGATCGCGGTTGTTGTACATAGAAAAAATGCTAATAAGAATAAATAATGTTGCGAATAGCAGGCGCTTAGGTGACCCAGTACACGGGGCTGGCGTCGTCTTTCGACTGCGTCCAGCTCTGGTCGTAGCCGACGCCGGGGCTTTCGCGCTTGTGCGAGCGCCTCTTGGGCCGCGGGTGGCTCCGGTTCTTGAGTCGCCACTTCCGGATGATGAAGTTCGCTGCAAGCACCAGCCGCGCCTCGTGGAGCTGCACCTTCAGGGCCAGAAACTCCTTCAGGGACAGCGTCTCCGAGGGGTCCATGTCCTGGTAGAGCGGGAACATGAGCACGATCCGCGAGAACCTGATGCCGCGGCCGCCGGGGAACGCGTACGACATCTGCTCGGCCTGCGTGGCAAACAGCTCGTACAAGATCCGCTTCTCGCGGTACTTCTGCACGTTCATGTCGTCCAGATACTCGTATATCGCATCCATGTCGACGTCGTAGGGGTCGATCAGCGTGCGCGTGCCCTTCTGCGTCTCAGCCACGATGCGGTGCACGTTGTACTTGCTGTCGTTGCTGTAGATCCCGATCGAGAAGTACCGCTGCGACCGCCCAAGGAAGTTGTGCAGCTCCTTCGTGCGAATGAACCCGGTGCCCTTCGGATCGAACTGCTGCCAGGTGTCCAGCAGGCTCACGATGTCCTGCTCGCTGATGTTCACGGGCCCGCTGCGGTATAGGTACCAGCAGGCCTCGCAGATCAGCGAGATGAACAGGTTCGCAAACACGTACATCGACAGAATGTTCCACGAGATGAACAGGAAATACGCAAATCCCGAGATCCCGCACTCGGACTCCGACGAGTTCTCTATGCAGTACGGCTTCGACAGCGTGAAGTCGATCAGGAACTCGTTCCAGCCCTCGCCGCAGCTCATTGTGAACAGCGCAATCAGGGCCTTCGGAATCGTTCTGAAATTCTTCGACCATGTGCTTTGTGAGCCGAGCTTCGTCAGGCCAAACGACTGGTTAAACGCGATCGCGTACGTGAGGTACAGCACAAACCACGCGCGCAGAAGCATGCCAATTTCAGAGATCGCAGCCGTGCTGATGGCGTAGAACTGGTACAGCTTCTTCGTTCGCGGGATCCAGAGCAGCAGCAGGCAAATGTCGGCGGCGCGGCTCGCGGCAAGCGCACCGGTGACCTTGTAGTCCGGCAGCGCATAGGTAATGATCGTCAGCACCGTCACAGTCACGCTCACAAGCAGCCCAAAGGGGTTCCACCAGTTGTGGAAGTAAAGCGTCGGCTGCAGAACGATAAGTCGCAGTAGCGAGAGCAATACAAGCAGCAGGCTGCATGCGATAATTATCAGCTCGTAGATCCTCGTCGTGGCCGGCTTGAGCGGGTAGAAATAGGCCGCCATGTCGACCGTGGCTACAAACAGCGCCCACACCTCGATAAAGGTGACCCATGTGGGTATGATCGTGAGCAAGTGATGGCGCAGCGATCCGTACTTATACCTCGGCGGCTTCGGGGTTGGCTTGATGAGTTGCAGCGTACGCTTGACGTCCAGCCACGACAGCTGCTGCTCGGTCAAGAACGCGGTGCCCACCGTCAACGCGTAGTTTCGGATGATGACGGCAATCAACATGGTCATGATCAGCACAGCGCCAATGTAGTGGTACAAAATGGGGTAGACCGCGTTGCCTTTACTCGCGTACGTGCTTGGTTGTTTTCCAACGCCGGTAATGGACGTCACAGCCTGCAGAACATCGACCCAGCCCTCCAATGAAAGCACGCCAAACTGGATGAGAAGCGCCTGCCAGAAGTTGTTGTAGTTGAAATAGTTTTCCTGGACGACCCGCGGCGCCAGCATCTCGAAATTGTCAAAAACAGTGGCAACATACTCGCCAGAGCACTCTCCCAAGAGATCTACGCTGCCGTCGTTGCATTGCTTCAGACGGTCGTGGAAAATGTTCTTGCCCCATACAGCATACGGAATGACAATGGACAGAGTGATCAGGCATGCGCCAAGAACATTCCTCAGTCCATAGATGAACACGGAGCTCAGCAGCAGCTCCGACTGCCGGAAGAAGGATATAAGGCGCAGCGCACGAAGGGCCAACAGGGCGCGCAGATACCGGGACAGCACTCCATTCACCAAATCATTGATGAAGGTCATCCAAATAGAAATAAGGACCACGAAGTCCAGGCAGTTCCACGGACTCCACGTGTATGCATTGGGAGTGAAGTGGAACCCATCAGCTATAACTTTGACCAAAAACTCGAGGGTGAAGATTATTCCATAGACCAGGTCGATGACCCTTGAATATGTCCAGACCTTGTTCGGGTCTTTGCCCTGGTCGTCCAAGGCATACAAAGGCGTGTTCACGCATGTTTGCACGACAAGAGATACGGTGGCTGCGATGAAGATCATCCGGATGTAGAAACCAAGCGCTCTTTTCGGATTCACGCCAGACAGGCGCGTACCATTGCTCGACGGAACCAGTCGCTGGCATAGGGTCCTGATTCTGTTGTTGCGGCCGAACAGAAATAGGGGCTTGTCGAATTGAGGGTGTTCCTGGCAGTATTCATCAAGAGTTGAAACCGATTGCGAGTTGTAGTCAAACATTCCCTCCACATAGGCCCGGTAATTGCTGGGCTCACTTTTGTCCGGGTGTCCCAACCGTTGATACACAAATGCCGCATAATCCTCAGGATAGTGGTGGAACAAGCTATAGAGTTTGTGCATCACGACCTTCGCCTTCTTGAAGAAGGGGAACGCTGCGTACTTCTCAAACCCATACGGTGCGTTAGCGTCTCCTGGCAAACTCAAGAATGTCTTTCCTGCACCCAGGCCACCAGACATTTGCCCGAGATTCTCTTGAGCCTCGAGGAACTCGATCACAAACTGGCGCTCGACAGCTGCTTGGATAGGCCGCGATGCCATCAACAGGCCTCCTCGGGACTTTTCCTTCCAGGGGAACCAGTGCACGATAGTGCCCCAGATCTTCTCCCGCAGCTTAACGGGCCTTGCTATGAATTCATCCTCGTTGCTTTCACCAAGAGTGTTCAACGCACCATCGAACAGCGGGCCTCTCTGGTTCAGGTTGACTTCCTTTACTTCATCAAGGAACTGTCGAACCTGCTCACCGCGCTTGTTCGAGATGGCGCCGTGCAAACTTTCAGACATAATACCGACGAAAAGGTTAAAGATGAGGAAGTTTGCAAAGAACAGCCATCCGCAGAACAAGATGCCCATACAGGCCAAGCCCACCACATTGTCTCCCGGTCGCATCACGTTTTCTGTTACCCAAAAGAGCACATCGGTCCAATTTTCGGTGGACGCAATCTGATACATGCTGAAAAACGAGACGGCAAGGTCGTAGAATGAAGAGGTGTTGATGTCGCCATCAGACTTCATTGCAAACTGACCGCGCAGCATCTTTGTAGCAATGAGGGTGCAGAGGAAGGTGATTGAGAAGAAGAAAGCAGTCAAACTCGCCAACGCCTTGAAATTTCCGAACACCTGGAGCCAGAATATGCGAGAGTATTTCAGGGCCCCAATCATTCTGTACACCCTGAGCAGCTGGAAAACAGTGAGCCAGGCATACAGTTCGTGGTGGTCGTAGAACGGCAGTATGACACAATTCGCGATGGCCAAAGTAAGGTCGAAGAGGTTGGTTATGCTGAAGAAAAAGTATCTCCAGTATGGCAAAAACACCCAGAACCGGACGAGAATCTCTACACCAAACACGACGGCCAAAGAAAGCTCCCATTCAAACAAACGATGCTCTGGAGGGGTCTTTGCCGCTTGCACGATGAGATCGATGACTGCAAGAACTGCAAACACAGGGTGAATCAGGCTGTACCGCTTCCCCCACTTCGTGTTCTTCATGATCCACTTTCCATGCTCGTTTCTATCACGGAACGTCGTTTTCCCCGAGTGCGCTTCGTATCCCACGGATGGGGAAACCTGCTTAGGCGAAAGTTCTTCGGTGATGGTGGGTGTCAGGGACTCCCTGCTTTCATCGTTCCTCTTGAATCGGCCGAACGTCTTCCCCCATATTTTCTGCGTCCAATAGTACATCACGGTGTTGCTGAAGGTGTCGTCGAACTGGTGTCTCACCGAGGCGTAACTGCTCACCATAACGGCAACGAGGAGGTTCATGAGCCACACTCCCAAGACAAGGACGCCAGTAATGAAGAAAAGAGAGCTCGCGAGGTATTCGGAGTCGACGACGTCGTACATAATCTGCGTGAACCCGTTTGTAGACATCATGATGAACACGATTTCCAAAGAGTTGAAGATGTTGTCGAAGCTCATGTTCGCGAGTTCTGCAAAAGACCCCGAGGGCGGAAATGCGCGCATTTCCACACATTTGCTGCCTGCAGGGCATGTGTAGCCCTTCGAGGTGGACTGGTTCTGGTAAGTGCCCCGCGCAGTGTCGAGAAGCATGTACGGGAGGCTCTTGTTCGTTTCCGGATCGAGCCAGCTGCCGCAATGCTGCGTGGTCACAATTTCGTTGTACACGCAGATCCGGCGCAATGAGCCATTGAAACTCTGCAGACCAATGACCCCCCACACGGCCAGGAAAAACCCGATGAAAATCAGGACATTCTGCAGGAGCGGAATGGCGGCCTTTATGACATGCAGCACGATGCGCGTGTAGACAAACTCGTCAAGCAGGCGTAGAATGCGCAGGTGGCCCAGGCCAGCCACGATGAGGTCCAAAGAGTAGATCTGCTTCTGGTTCAGAACGCCGACCATGCTCCAGAAGAATAGCATTGATAAGAACTCGACGCGTCCCCAGCTTTTCCGGAGGTAGCAGAGGTGTGACGCCAATGGGGAGCTGGATATGTGCTTTTCCTTGGGGTTCTTGATGGATCCCAAAGTCAGGAGGTTTAGGCACCTGCGCATCATCCACAGCGATTGGCGTTTGACTTGAGCTAGCGTCAGGACCTCGTTTGTGACCACGCCGAATGCGATGCAGCGTCCCGCCGCGAAGAGGGTGAACACCGAGTAGAGTCCAATGAATAGGTGCTCGGCCTTTGTGTTGAGCACGGTCGGCAGCCCGTGGACCGTGTTGAACGGGTTGCTGACCTCTATGGAGAGGGCGACGACCTGGACGATGGTGAGCGCGATTTCGATGTACCGCACAAGCTGGGACATCATGATTTTGAACACAAAGCCTCTGAACGGGTTCGTCGCGCTGAACACAAACAACGTCCTTCCAAGAGGCTCCTCCAAGTAGTTCTCGACAAACGCCTCGTTCGATCCATGTTCAGAAACACTCATGTCGTCGTTGATGTACTCGCTGCGGCTGCTGCTGGACCACGTATCGCCGTTGCGCTCGCCCTCGTCCTCCACCGACGTGTCGACCTCGCGGTCCTCCTCCTCGGCATCTAGCAGGTCCTGCTGCGCAGCGTGGGCGGCACCGCTCAGGCTCAGGTTGTGCACCTGCGGCGTCGGCGACACTCTTCCCGAGTGCGATCGCTTGTTGGGCGACTGCGAGAACAGAGGGTGCAGCAGAGACTCCGAGGACACATTCCGGCTGCCCTTGCGCGACTCGTGCATGCCGACCTTGGCGCGGCCTTCCTTTTTCACGGCCAGCAAGTTGTTGTTGGCCTCGTGGCTGTCCTCCTGCGCGAGGTCGCTGGCGATCTCGCTGGTAGGCGACTCAACAACGGGCGAGCTTGGGACGTCTTTGATATCCTCGGCGGATCCGAAGTAGCCCGCATGGTGGTCGGTGGACGTCAATGGCGTGTCCTGGCCGCGGTGTTGGAAGGATCGTTCCACGGTGAGCGTCAGCTGCGGGATCGGCGTCGTGGGCCGGTCGCCCTGGTCTGCAGTTATGGGGCTGAGTCGCGGGCTGAGTCGCGGGCTCGACTCCGTGGCCACGACGGCGCTCTCGCTCGCGTCTGAGGCGCGGCGCTCGTGCCTGTCGCGGGAGTGCCGCGACGTGCTCGGGCTGGCCGAGGACTTGTATATGGACGATGCGTTCGACGACCTGCGCCGCAGCAATTTCGCAGATGACATTGGGCTGACCTTCCGCGCGTGGTCACTGTGCCGCTCGTCCGCAAGCCAGTTCGAGATGCCGGAGTTGTCTCTGCCGGCGAGACCGAGGATCGCGGACTTTGGCGCGGGCTCCTCGGGCGTAAGCGACTTGCGCTTGTCTCGTTCAGACTTTGGGGGGCTCAAGTTCGACGTGTCGAGCCTGAGCCGGGGCAGCGGGGGCCGTTGCGAGGAGGACGGCTCCGGAACATGGTACTGGCTGCCTGCGTGAGGGTGCGAATTGCCCTCACTCGTGGATGGGATGCTGTGCAGCTCGATCCAGCTGTCCGACAGTCGGCTGACCCTTCTGTCTTCGTCGTCGTCGGCCATTCAGACCTCCACAGGCTATGCACGCAACGTATCCAGTGCCTTTCAGACGTCGCGTGTATTATCTTGATTTCAGGCCCAAGGCGTCGCCTGAGGGTCTAGGGTTCGGCCTGCCCAGGGTCTCCTGGGGTAAAGGCGATACCAAAAATAGGGCCGAGATAAAGCAAAAAACTGCATATTTTCGAATTTTGAAATTGTGGAGGCTCGCGCGCCGGCGGATCGCGCCGGCGGATCGCGCCGCCTCGTGTAGTTGGTTGTATATATGTTCGTTCAGTGTGCGTTTAGTGTTTCTGTTGGCGATCTCGTCGAGATGCCTGAATCAAAAGGCGCGTTGAGCGGTTTTGTGACATTACGGTATTATGGCACCTCGGCATCATGTTGATTATATTGTATGGCACATTTTAGTGCAGTATTTAGTAAATCGCCGGGTCTTAAAAGTATGCTGCAAGGTGCGTTGTACGGAGTGTGCTGTTTATGGCATTATGGCACTGTGTGTGATATGATGATATTATGATGTCATGGCACTATGGAGCCATGGTACTATGGAGCCATAGTACTTTGGAGCCATGATCCCGTGGTGTCGTGGTATTATGGTACTATAGTATCACATTAATTAAAGGAATGGCGCTATGATATTATGATATGGTATTATGGAGCCATGGTGCCGTGGTGTCGTGGTATATGGTACTATGGAGCCGTGGTACCGTGGTTTCATAAATTTATTTTATTTTAGTATCACATTAATTGAATGAATGGCGTTATTCCGTTGAATCGGTCGGCTAAAATAGGGAAATAGACTTGTGCGCTGTTTATGGTGCTGGTGTAGTACGGCCACGGAGCTGTTATGCCATTGCGCTAGTCCATAATGGATCGAGGAAGCCTGCCGTATATTGTACTATATGATGCTGTATTCTGTGTGGTTATGTCGTGGTCGGATCGAATATGGTTTGGGCATAGTACGTCGTAATGCGTGTTATAGTTATCGTGCTATAGTGCTATCATGTTATGGTGTTGTCGTGGTCATCGTGCTGGTTGGTGTTTCGTGCATATGCGGTGGGATCGCTGGCCGGAATAGGAGCGGGACGTAACTGCCAACTGAAGGAGCAGGACGGTCACGCCTTGGGGCGGCTGCTAGAGGAAAGTGGCAGTCAATTCGTGGCCAATCTTGCTCTCTAACAGGGGCCTGACGGATCGCACGAGGAGTCACGTTGATCAATGGCAGGCAGTGGCTCCTCCGTGGATCTAACCGTGTAATGCTTCTGCTAATCCCTCGAGTCTCCTACTGTTCGGATGCTGGGCTTATGCTGACGTCTAGTGCCGGTGTATGCTGATGTCTGTGTATGCCCGCCGCATCCCAAGTCTGCATCCCAAGTCCTGTGGGTGCATTGCCGTGTACTGTCCGTGCATTGCCGTGCATTGCCGTGCATTGCCGTGCATAACCATGCATTGCCCGTACACTTCTCCCTCCATGACAGTGCCCGTGTATGCCTTCATGTGTGCCTGCGTCAAATCCCTGTATGTTTTGTCCATGGATGCCTTGTCCATCAATGCCTTGTCCATCAATGCCTTGTCCCTGAATGCCTTGTCCTTGTATGCCTGTCCCTGCCTTCCGGCGTGCGCCTCAGAGCCGCGAAGACAGGTCCTGCTCCTCGACTATGCACACAACGAGAGAGATGTCGTCGGGCTTCCCTCCCCAGTAGTCGTCCGTGCCGTCGCTTTCCTGCAGCAGCCGCAAGGCAAACGGACTGGCGAGGAGCGGGTTAAGAGAATTATAGTATGCTCGCGTTAGTAGATTATCCGCCAGTTTTTCAGGGGCCCATGCGTCGGGCTCGGCCGTCTGTGTCTCCTTCAGGACGGCCAGCGTCTCCTGAGACGACACATTGTCGAAGTACCCGTCGCTGGCCAGGATCAGGATGTCTCTTGGCTGCAGCTGCCACGAGCTTATGCTATTGAGTTGCGTCTGGGCGTGCGGCTCGAGATCGGGCCCGCCCTCCGTCACAGACATCCACGACGGCAGGATCGTAAGCTGGCGCGGGGTCATGCCGTCGACGTCCGGCACCGTGCGCTCGACGACCTCGTTGTCGCGGATCAGGATCGCGCCCGAGTCGCCGAGGTTCAGCACCTCGAGCTCCACGGTTGCGGGGTTGAACTGCGCCATGCACACCGTCGTGCCGCCCGCGTACTGCTCGCCGGCCTTGCACAGGCTCGCGAACGCCGAGGTGAGCAGGCCCAGGCTCGGCGCGAGGCCCGATCCGCGCTCCTGCTCCTTGAACAGCCTCGCGATCTCGCGCAGCAGGCCCTGGCTCAGGAACGACGGGTCGACGCCGTGGCGCTTCCAGCCGCCCACGCCGTCCGCCACGGCCACGAGCGAGGCCCCGCGGAGCTTGCCCGGCGCCGACCACGTCGCTGACACGGCCGCATCCTCGCCAAAGTTCTTGTTTTTGTTCGTGAGCGAGCCCTTCGCGCAGAAGCTGATCGCCGTGTTCAAAGTGTGTATGCAGTGAGTCCCCATTCCAGCCCGCTTGAGAATCGTGGACGGCAGCCGGGGCATCTACGCAAACTTCCTCAGATTCGAGCGCCGGTTCGGACGAATTGTGCTAAATCGAAATATGCTAGGACTAATATATGCTTGGAAATCAGGGTTGGGTCCGCGATAGCGGGCGTTTCCGATTGCCGATAAACTGAGCAGAAGTCCAATGAGTGTGGTCCACGGGGAGCATGAAAGCGAGTTTTGGGCGGATCGGCGCGTGTGAGTGCGGGCTTTGTGTGTGTTTCTGATGCTCGTTTGCCTGCCTCTGCGTCGCCTGCCGCCTGACGATCCGCCGTCCATGGTTCATGCTGTCTGCCGCCACCCGCATTCGCGCGTATACACACGCCAGGTGCCGCGAGCGTTGGCGCTGCTCGCGATCCGCGGTTTGCGCACGAGCCATTACTCCTCGCTGCTCTTGGCCCTGCCGCGCTTCGACTCGGACGCCAATGGCTCGTGCTTCGCGAGCACGTCGCGCAAAAAGTCGAACTTCTCCTCCTCCATCACGGCCTTGTGCAGCTGCGTGATGCCAATGCGCTTGAGCCGCTTCTCCTTCGCGCGCTCGCACGACGCATCCACGAGCTGGATCATGAACAGCTCGAGCGCCTTCGCGACAACGACGGGAGTCGCCTGCGCAACCTTGCCGACGTCCTCGTCGGACTGCATGAGCCGCTTGATCCGGGCGACGGGGAATTGCGTTTTTATATTGCGGTCGAACTGCGAGTCCTCGGCCATTTTGCTTCTGTGCGTGGATCTGAACCCTAAGTTTTCAGAGAACCTCGCGGGTCCGTGCTTATATATACATTTTAGGCGCGAGCGACGTCGAAATGTGTTCGGGCAAGGGTTCATGCACCTGCGTCAGGCACGCTCGAACAGCAGCGATGCGTTTGTGCCGCCGAACCCGAAGCTGTTCGACAGCGCAAACTGCACGTCCGCGGGCTGCGCGTCCTTTACGAAGTGCAGGGGCGCACACTGCTCGTCCACGGCGCCGAGGTTCAGCGTCGGCGGCAGCGCCTGCTCGTGCAGGGCCATGATCGTGAACACGGCCTCGAGCGATCCCGAGGCGCCGAGAAGGTGGCCCGTCGCGCCCTTTGTGGACGAGACCGCGATCTCCGAGGGCGGCCGCTCGAGCGCCCGCGCAATGGCCCGCGACTCGATGACGTCGCCGATCTGCGTCGAGGTTGCGTGCGCGTTCACGTACCCGATCTCGCGCGCATCGACCCCGGACTGCTCAATCGCCATCCGCATGCACTCGTACGCCCCGCGGCCCTCCGGATGGGGCGCCGTGATGTGGTGCGCGTCGCCAGACATGCCGTACCCGCGCAGTCTCGCGTAGATCCGCGCGCCCCGTCGCCGCGCGTGCTCCTCGGACTCGAGCACGACCACGGCCGCGCCCTCGCCAATGACAAACCCGTCGCGGTCCTTGTCGAAGGGCCGGCTCGCCTCAGCGGGCGCGTCGTTGTACTTCGTGGCCAGCGATCGCGCACGCGCGAACCCAGACACGGACACAGGGTGGATCGCGTCCTCGGTGCTGCCGGCCACCATGACGTCCGCCATTCCGAGCTTGATCATGTTCGCAGCGTCGCCAATCGCGTGCGCGCCGGTCGTGCACGCCGTCGCAACGCTGTGGTTCGGGCCGCGGAACCCGGTCAGCATGCTAACGTGGCCCGCAGCCATGTTCGAAAGAAGACTCGGCACAAACAGCGGCGAGACCTTGCGGTAGCCGGACTCGGCGTGGGCCACGGAGTTCTCGTAGGCCGCGGCAATGCCGCCGATCCCCGATCCAATGGCCACGCCGGTCCGGCGCAGCTCCGTGTCCGACTCGGGCGCGTAGGCAGCGTCTTCCAGGGCCATGCGCGACGCACCGATGGCAAATTGCGCAAACTGCGGGATCCGGCGCAGGCCCTGCTTGTCGATCCACTGGCTGGCGTCCCACTCGCCCGCGCCGCTACCCACAGGCACCCTGCCGCCGACCTGGCTCGGCAGATCCTTGTACTGGTCGCCCAGATGGACGACTCCGGACTGCTTGGCCATGAGCCGTCCCCATGCCGCTCTAATGCCGCATCCGACAGGACTCACGACGCCGATGCCGGTGACCACAACAGACATGAACAGTTTGAAGGTACCCTATCCCGTTGCCGAAGGTGAGACCAACGATCGCACGAGCCGGAAGAAGTCGCGAGAACTAGTCGAAAGAGGCCAGTTGCGAGAACAGCGAGTCGCGTGCCAGGCCAATCCATGCGAGTGTTTTGCAGTAAATCGATTGTTGCACAATACACGCCACGAGCTGTCACACATAGGTCTGCCAGATCACTTCAGTTGCGGTAAACAATTCATTTCGCGCAGTAGCCATTGGTGTCCAATCAACGCGTCCGCAAACACTTCCACATGTACTTTGTGAGAACTAAACTGATCCAGCGTCAACTTGTCATTAGCTCCATTAATTAGCCCCAGAAATTAAGTTCGCCAATTAATTCCGCCAATTAACTCCACCAATCAACTCCGCCAAATCACTCCACCAATTAACTCCGCTGAATTACTCCACCAAATTACACCACCAATCAACAATGCAATTAAACGTATGACACTTTGTCTGTGGATTGACTCGTCAAACAAGCTCGACCATAATGCGCCGTCGAGTCCTCACATAAACTTCTCCAATTAGCTCTTTGAGTTGAGGCGTGACATTGCTGGGACTTTGTGGGTCGCGAACTCTCGGTTTTGCAGCTGCATCTTCGAGCTTCCGGTTCAGCTGGTGGGTTGGGGACAATAGAGTCCGGCTCAGTTGGGGAGTTTAGTTCCGAGGCTTGAGGACTTGCGGTGGGTTCAGAAATTCACCGGCGAGGCGGGTATCTCGCGCTTCGGTACGTCTGGCACTGCTGTGTTTTGGTTGTAGTTGCTGGCTGTTTCGTGCCTGTTTCTTGGTGTGTTTGTTGCCTGATTGTGGTTGCGTTTGCGACTGGGTTTGTGGCCGTGTGGCCTGCATGACTGCTGGCACTAGATTAGCTGCACGTCAATGACCATCACGTGCGGGTTATCTTATCGAGATAAGCCAGCTATTTAGTAAGTGGCCCCGCAGATCACTTGTCAACGAAACGAACGAAGCGAAGCGAAACATTGACGAGCACAAGGAGAAATGACCGCGACCACAACTATCGAGCCGAAGACGAGCCTGAAATCCACCGGCGTTAACGTCGACAACACTGAGATCCTCGAGTCCGCCCAAGAGATCCCGACCTTCACGTCGATGGTCGAGAAGCGCAAGTGGATGCTCGAGGAGATGGCGGCCGCGTTCCGCGTCTTTGGCCGCAAGGGCTACGGCCTTGGCGCCGCGGGCCACATTTCCGTGCGTGATCCGGAGAACCCGGACCAGTTCTGGCTGAACCCGCTCGGCCGCCACTTCAGCACGCTGAAGGCCAGCGACATGGTGCTTGTTGACCACGAGGGCAACGTGATTGGCGGCAGCCGCAAGCCCGTGAACAAGGCCGGCTTCCAGATCCACGGCGCCATCCACCGCGCGCGCCCGGACGTTGTTGCCGCGTGCCACGCGCACTCGATCTACGGCAAGTCATACTCGGCGTTCGGGCGCCCCTTGGAGATGCTCAACCAGGACGTCTGCAACTTCTACAACGACCACACGGTCTACAAGGACTTCGGCGGCGTCGTGTTGTCGATCGACGAGGGCATGCACATCGCTAACGCCCTCGGCAACAAGCGCTCCATGATCCTCCAGAACCACGGCCTGCTTACCGCCGGATCGACCATTGGCGAGGCTGCATTCCTGTTCATCATTCTGGAGGAGGCCTGCCACGCGCAGCTCCTCGCGGACGCCAGCCAGTTCCCGAAAAAGATCATCCCCGACGACATCGCGGAGTTCACCTTCAAGGCCACGGGCTACCCGGAGGGTCTCTGGGCAGAGTTCCAGACCGAGAAGGAGTTAGAGGAGTTCCTTGATAGCTCTTTCAAGGAGTGAAGCCGCGGTTGAGCCGGCGATCGCGAAATTGTACCCACTGAAGTTCGCGATCAAGGATGCCGACACTCAAGGAACCTCGCTCAAGGCAGCCCACTCAAGGAATCTGAAGCCAGCACATGCACCTTCAGGGCCACCGGAGGGTCTCTGGAGAGCTTCAGATCGAGAAAAAGCTTCCAACATTTACAAATGAAAGGGCGATCCAGCACTCAAGCAAACCGCAAGCCGCGCGCAAGCAAACCGCACGCAAGCGCGAAGTCAAAATGTAGGTATATAATCGTAAAAGAACGTATTGTATTTAAGCGTTTACAATTGCATTCGTATTTTATTTAAGGGTCCCAATTGCATTCGACGATGCATGGCTGAATCTAGCTCAATAAAGGTATAAAAAGATATTAAATAGTCGAAGAGAAGGAAAGATGCTATCTCGGGCTACACGCCCTCTTCAAGACCTCTATTTCTAAGGAAGTGTCCGTGCATGTCGTTCACATCATGCTTGTACACACCCTCGGCAGGGCCGCCCTCGCCCGGAGGTGCCTGGCCCGTCTTGTTGGCCCACCAGTATCGGCAGTCGATCTTGCGCGACCACGCGGGTGTTTTGAGGTGCTTGAACTTGAACACCCCGAAGCGCCACCACGCGTTGTCCGTGCCCCAGACGTATGTCTCGTCCGGGAACAGCCAGCGCTCGATCCACCGCGTCAGCGTCATCACCGTGAAGGCAAAGCCGAACGACAGCTCGAAGCCAATATCGCCGTCGCCGGCAATCTGTTTACCGATCGGTCCGGTGAACCACGTTTGCGACATGCCGAGCACAAAGCCGCACACACCGCAGCAGCCCGCAAAGATAGCGGCGGCGCCGAAATGCAGCCGCGGGAACGAGTTGTAAGCGTCGATATTATAGTTGTCGTAGCTGCGCCGGAAGAAGAGGTGCTCGGACAGGACGATTCCATAGTAGAACGAGATCCAGTACGAAATGATGTCCATGAAGTCGCCCAGGTATTTCTCGAACGACGTGATGGCCGGGATACTTATGCCAATCGAGGCGCCCGTGATGACGCTTGTCCACATGTACTGCGGGATCTTCTCGAACCAGGGCAGCACGGCCTGTGCCGACACAGAGAAAGTGTAGAGGTTCGGCACATTGTTGGCGATCGTGGACAGCGACAGAATGACCATACAGAACTGCCCAAAGCCGTGCAGCTTGTTCTCAACAAGAATCATCCACAGAACACCGCCAGTGCTATACTGGTTTTGCATCTCCTTATAGGCCGGCGAAGTTAAGGTACGCTGGGCGGAGAAGGCGCCGATGATCATCGGGCAGGCTGAACTCAAGGAGCCCCACAACAGAATGTAGCAAAACACCTTGAACCTATTCGTGTTCTTCGGCTTGTAGCAGGTGTAGTCCGACGAGTACGGGCCCCATCCCGCAGCGAATCCGTAGCAAGAGCCGCCAAACGACAGGACACTCGCTGCTTCGGGCGCGCCGCTGCCCATCGAGCCCCAGTCCATCAATCCGTCCTGGCCCAAACAGATACAAATAACGAAAAACACGATCACGTTCGGGATATAGGCGTAGCGCTCGTAAAGATGAACGACCTTGTATCCGAACAAAGCAATAAAATAGGATACCATAGCAATCAAGAAGATACCGGCCCAAGCAGGAATCGAGTAGTTCTTGTAATTCACCTGCTGCAGAGTGTTGACGGCAGCGACCGTGTTCACTGAGCTCCAGCCAATGCACGTCACGGCGTTCAGCAGCGCACAGATACGTGCACCGTAGCTGCCGAACCAGTATCGACTGAGAACCATCTGGCGCATGCCTGTGGGCGGGCCGAAAGTAGACAGGGCTGCGACGGGGATCGTTCCGAGCACATCAAAGCAGATGATTGTCGCCAGGGAGTCGCGAATGTTTAGTCCGAAAACCGTGATCCCGAGAAACCCGAGCGAGTAGGCCGCGATCACAGTGTTTGCGCCGACCCACATTGTAGCCGTGTCCCAGAACGAGTCATCGTGGCGCTCATCCTCGGGGATCCGTGCAATGCCCTGGGTCTCGCCGCCGAGCCTGTTCATGTAGTGGTTGAAGCGGTAGAAGATGTTTTTCGAGTGCCGGTCGTTTTCGACAGAGCCGACGGCCAATGGATCATCGGAGCTCGATCCCGTAGACCCGGCCTTCTCGACGGAGGTCAGCGGAGCTTTCTGACTCTCGCTAGCCGACATTGCTCGAGAATTCCAAAAAGATTTTTTTTTTCCAGTTCTGGGCAGTCAATTTTTGAGATTGACAATGTCAAGTATAAATAATCTGAGTGCCTGTGCTTTCTAATCTTTTTAATGATCGTCGCCGTCGCTTCGAATCGAGGGTAAGGGCCGGACAGGCAGCGCTGTCCCATTCTGTCCATACATATTTCGAGATTAGTTAGAGCAATTTATGAGGGGATTGCGCGCCTTGCAGTTAAATTATGGATCCGCGGCGCTGTCCCCGGCGCTTTTTCGCATGGACGGCTCATCAGCAGCCGCTCGTCGTGTGCTGGAGTTTCGTGCGAAATAGTCGACGCCCGCGGCTGCTGAGAGGTTATCGTCTCCGATCGATAAGCCTTATCATTTAGGGCCTGGGCGATAGGTGTAGCAGTGAACCCTCGCCCTGGTGATACAGCCGCGGATATCAGATTGCATTTAAGATGTGCGGGGAAAGCGCTTGTTTCTGGCTGATCGTAAATTTCACATAAATATCTACATCTATTTTGTTGGTTGTTGCCGGCTCGCGGTCCGCCCGCTGCAGTTCGAGCCGTTTTGAGCCGGGTCTCGGCAGCGACGGTCTCGGCCCCATAGCAACCGTGGAGTTTCTCCACGGTGTTTCAGCACCTTATCGCGAGGCAGGTGAGTGCATAATCACTTAAGCACTTCATACTTTTGACAGTTCACATGAGGCCTAACGTCCCAGTGACGGCGGCGAATCATAGCACGGCTCACATCACGGACCGTAGCACGGCTCCCAAACGGCGGCGCGCATCGTTGCGGATCGTAGCGCCGATCACAGCAGATCGTGCTCACTTGAGCTTATTAAATACCGGCGCGATGGCCATGCCGCTCGCGGTCTGTGCCTGCTGGTCGTTGTCGAGATGCTCAACGACGAGATCGGCCAGGGCTTGGATGAATTGAGGGTCCTCGTTCAGGCTCTCGGCACGGCGCAGCAGCTCGGGCTTTTTGACCTCCTCTTTCATCTCAATGTCGATCTCGTGGAGCGTCTCGATGTGGTCGGACGTAAACGCAATGGGCACAACCACCGTTCCTTTGTAGTCCGGCGCCTGCTCGAGCGTCTGGATCGCTTTCTGGGTTTGGGCACCGAGCCAAGGCTGCGGGCCGACCTGAGACTGCCAGGTTACTCTGTAGGGATTGCAGAACTGCAGCTTCTGCATGACGGCGTAGGCGCTTGCGCTGACCTCGGCAACGTACGGATCGCCCGTGTTGACCACGGTCATCGGCAGCGAGTGCGCGCTGAACAGGATCATGACCTTGTTGCGGTCCTCGGCCGGGAACTTGTCGAGTTCGGCCTGAACATGGCGCGCCACGGTCGCAATAAACCCGGGGTGCGTCGGCCACCGCAGAATGTACGACCACTTGATCTTGTTTTCCGGATCGAGCTGTTTCGCGAACCGGTGCAGCTCGTTCACGTTGCTGCGCGTCGTGCTAAAACTGTACTGCGGGTACTGCGAGAAGGCCACGGCGCGCGTGATCCCGTCATCGAGCATCTTCTGGTACGTCTCCTCCGTCAGCGGATGCGCGTAGCGGAACGCGACGTACGGCAGGTGCGGTGCCGTGGCCGGGTGGATTTTGTCGAGGATCTCGCATGCGCCCTTTGCCTGCAGATCGCTGTACTTCAGGATCGGCGAGCCGCCGCCGATCTCCTCGTAGTGCTTCTCAATGGTCTTGTACCGCCGCCAAGCAATGAATTTCGCCGTGTACTCCTGGAACGGACCCAATGGAATGAGGTCGCGGTCGCTGAATAGCCGCAGCAGAAACTCGTGTGTTTCAGGCACCTTCGAGGGGCCGCCCATGTTCATCAGCATCACTGCTGTTTTGCGCGCGGGCGCGGACGTCGAGAACCGACGCGCACACAACCGAAACATCGTGATGTCCGTTTGCCTCTCCTATGCCTTAATAAATATGATCTATGATGGTTGCTAGCAGGGTTGGGGCCAAACCCTCTGCCATGCGGCTTCGTCGGTCGAGATCCAGTTCGAGGCTGGTGGCTCGTATTCGCGCGGTTCCGCTTATTTTGTGTGTGAAGTGCAATGCTTATTTGCGGCAAGGTCATTGGTCTTGCGGTACCATATTATTCGATTCACTTAAGGTCATGTTGGTCAAAGCTGGTAGTAGCTGGCCGACATCCATTCACTGGTGCCAATTACTAGATTTTAAATTACTAGATTTCCACTCTTGTCTAATCTTAGGTTCCTCGTGTGCTCGGTTCGTCCGTGGCTAACTGCACTGCTCGACCAACTGTAGACCGCACTCAGTACGGTCGCTAATTAAGCCGCACAGCTCCGGATCAAGCCCGTCAGATCGCGCGGCGAAGCCGACAAGAACAAACTGGCCACTCCTTTATCAGCAAAGACTCAACCTAAAACACACAATTTCAACCGATTTCCGCGGCTTCATTTTCCAGCGTCCATGCATCCGCTTACATAGACCTAACCCACCACGAAGGCAGAACGGAAACTTTTGGTCTAGCAATAAAGGCACTTGTGATAAAATCCACGCGTACAACATTGATCTCGCATCCGCGTACTTTGCTAGGCTTTGGTCCAGGACTGGCTCGAGCTCACCCCGAATCCACGCTTGATGACCTTCCATTAGGTAATCAGATCCTGTCCACACTATTGGCGGTTTCGCGGTTCCTATTGCGCTATTGAGGCTACTGGCGCAGAACGAGCTTCGAGGCTGCGATCCTTGGCTTCAAATAAGTTGTAACTGATGGATTCCCTCATCACCTCCGTGGCTGGCACTTTGGGCGTCCCCGCGGACCTGCTCCGTGTGGCCTTCTGCATCATCGCGTCGTTTCCGCTGAGTTCGCTGGTGAAGCGCATTCCCGTGCGGCACATAGCCGCCAAAGAGTTTGTTATCTTTGCCCTCGGCCTGTTCTATGTTGCGGGCGTGTTCAACCTCGTCAGCGGCGCGCTGCTGATGTTTATTCTTTCTTTCGCCTCGTATGCGTTTGCCGCGCTTTTCCCAGGCCGCTCCTGGATGCCCTGGGCCAACTTCGGCGCTCAGATGGCTGCTATGTTCACAGTGCATTGCTACGAGCAGTTCGGCGACGGCGACTTCGTGAACCAGATCGGTATCTCGGGCTCGCAGATGATTCTGCTGCAGAAGCTCACATCCTTCTGCTGGGACGTGTACGACGGCACGCGGCCCGAAGCGGAACTCAATGCTCATCAGAAGCAGTCGCGCATCACGTCGAGGCCCTCGTTCGTGCGCTTTGTGTCGTGGGCCTTCTTTTTCCCGACGATCATGACGGGCCCGTCGTGCTCGTTTAGGGAATACAGCGACTGGGTGGACCTGTCGATGTTCAAGGAGATCCCCACGGGTGTGAACAAGCTGCCCCGGAGCGGCGCCATTGTGCTGGGCGCGAAGCTGGCCGAGGGTCTGCTGTGGGTCGGACTCTACACGCAAACGGCAAGCATCGCCTTCGATCCGGAGTTCCAGCGCCAGCAATGGTATGTTCAGACGCCGTTCCTTGCTCGCGTCGGCTACATCTACGTGATGGCGCTTGTTTTCCGCACAAAGTACTATGCAGCCTGGGTTCTTGCCGAGGCCGCCTGCATCCATGCTGGCCTCGGCTACAACGGCGTGAACCCAACGAACGGCAAGCTGAGGTGGGACCGCATGCAGAACGTGAGCGCGCTGCGCGTCGAGTCGAGCCAGAACATCCACGGCGTGTTTGCGAACTGGAACATCATCACGTCGAAGTGGCTGCGATACAACGTGTACGAGCGGGTCACGAAGCCCGGCGAGAAGCCAGGCACCAGATCGACGTTCGCGACGTTCCTTGTGTCTGCCATCTGGCACGGCACGCGGCCGGGCTACTACCTGACGTTCATCACGGGCGCCGCGTACCAGACGTTCGGCAAGCTGTTCCGCAGACAGCTCCGGCCCGTGTTTGTCGACACGCCCTTCAAAAAGATGTATGATATCACGACGTGGATCCTCACGCAGCTCGCCCTCAGCTACGCGGTCGTGCCCTTCATGGTCCTCGACATGCGGCCCGCGCTCGCCTCGTGGTACTCGGTCTACTTCTACGCGCACCTCGGCATGCTGGTGAGCTGGTTCCTGCTCGCGGGGCCAGCAGGGGGCTTCATCCGCCCAAAGCTAAGAGTCATGCACAGAGATATCAAAAAAACGCAGTAGGCGAACCTCATATAGAATTAGACAGCGTTACTAAATACATGCTATTTCGCAGGTATACTAGCTGAATAGCGTACCGTGCGGCAAAATCTTCTCGCTCATTTGTATCAGACTATGAGCATTAGCATTCGGAAATTTGTTGCTTGATTTTATTTTTCTTTCCAAAACTGCCACGAATTACGGTCTCGTTCCGTTTGCATTCGATTTGCCGCATTTACTTGCCATAGTGCCGAATCGGGAAAGGGTTGGCGTCCGCCTTAAGCCTTCAGCCTTAAGGATGTCAAGTGCGATTGAGAAAACGCTGTCGCGCGTGCACGGCCGGATCCAGAGCGGCGAGTTCTACGAGGCGCACCAGGCAGTGCGTACGGTGGCTGCTCGCTACCTCCGGCAGCGCGACTACGCCTCGGGGATCGGCCTTCTCTACCATAGCGCCCTTCTGCTGGCGAAGGCCCGCCAGACGGGCTCGGCGAGCGATCTGCTGCTGTACATGATCAAGGTGTACGAGGATGCTCATGTTGTCGCCAGCGGGCCGAGCCGGGGCAGAATAGCCGAGGTTGCGTGGCACCTCGACTGCAAGGACGCGGTCATCAAGCAGGTCGCCCAGAAGGCGCTTGCGTGGGCTCCCAACGACGCCGATCTCGCGCATGTGTTTGGAGTGATCTTCCTGCGCGCCTCGGACATCTACGAGGCCGAGCGGTACCTGCTGCAGGGCGGCAAGGACAGCGCGCAGCTGCTTGGGACGGCCGAGGGCCAGTGGGCCGCCGCCGAGCGCGACATTGCCGTCCAGAGCCTGATTCTCTCGCGCGGCGTGCTCGGGTACCTGAGCACACAGAACATCCGCAACGCGCACGTCTACCTCGCAGCATTCGCCGAGCAAGCACCGATCTCGGGGCCTGTCGCAGACTTCTTGAGACTGCTCATCACAACCTGCCAGACCAAGAACGCGCAGCTGTACCGGCAGCTCAAGGCCCACTACAATGCGCAGCAGACCGTTCCCGGGTGGCAGCCCGCGCTCCAGCACATTGAGCAGGACTTCTTCGGCATTGCCCCGCAGCGCCAGATGAACCTAATGGACATGATGGGCGGATTCATGAGATGAACACATCCAATTCAGCTGTGCAGCTTCGATGCTGCTGCGGACCAGCGGCGGATCGGCGATGGATCAGGGGATCAACGGCAGATCAGCAGATCAACGCAGATCAGCGGTCAACGGCAGATCAGCGACGATCGGCGCGTCTGCCGCGAGGACTGAAGCCAGTCTACATCGAATCTCGAGCGTCCGTGCGACGCACGCATATCTACGAAATAATTGAAACTAATTATGAAGAGTAAAGGCCAAGGAGACTTGATCTGCCGCCCGATCTACGGATCGCAGCAGAGACCAGCGGGCTCCTGTACGCCATGCTACAAGCACTGCACGCGGCGCATTCAGCGCGTCACAGAGCTCGCCTCGAGGGCCGCCGCCAGCGGTAATCGGTTGTTGTCGATCAGAGCGTGGTGCGCCTCGGCGTAGGTCATCCAGTGGCGCCTGCGCTTGTGCGCCTCGGGCCAGTCCTCAGCGAGCTTCTGCAGCTTCAGCTCGAAGAAGTGGTACTCGGCCTTCGTGTCCTGCGGGTCCTTGAACGCGCCCAGGAACTCCCCGATCGTGCCGATCGCCCCGGCCTCCTCCCAGGTCTCCCGCAGCGCGCTCTGCTCCAGCGTCTCGTCCTTCTCGGCGCCCCCCTTGGGAAGAACCCACTTGTTGGGATGCGCGAACGACGACACAAGCAGCACCATGTTCTTGTCCGAGTTCACAATGACCGTGCCGGCGACGATCCGGGCGCCGCTCTCGGAGTACAGCTGGTGCTCCCGGCCCTCGCGAGCAACCATTGACGAGCTGTCCGTGGAACTCATTGTGAAACTTTTGCTTGTTTACCGGAGAAATAGCCCGTGGTTTCGACTCGGCGGCTGCACAATATAAACCGAACCGGGCCAATATTCCTTACGTGTTTACCCTTATATCGTGCATATGCCAAAATGGTCAAGGTTAAGGGTCTGCCGAGATAAACGAGCGGGAACCGCGTTTATGCGGAGACAGATCCGCTTTGAAAAGTGCAGCCGCCGTTTTGAAGCCATTTAGACAGGCTCAATTATTCGCTAGTGTGTCTGGGCACCTATTAGCATGAGTTATACAAGTGTCCAGTCACGCGGCGCGATCGACAGTATAGTGAGATCGTTGTTGTTGCAATGACTTGACGACCCCGTAGAGCTAGCCGATTAGTTATAGCATAGATGCACAGTTCGATACCATGGGTTATGAAACACCGCCGTGCCATACGTGATACTATATGGATCAAATACATAACATGGGGATGGTATATGCATACTGCTGCTATATGTGACCATGTGAGACTCTGGTATAGGATACTATAGGGAAACTGTGAGAGGTACTAGATGCTATATAGGGTAGACACTGTGTGGGGTGCTGTATGGGGTATTGCATGAAATACTATACGGATATGTTACGTGATGCTACTCTATATGATCTTAGATGGCTGCTATATGTGATTTTATGTGGGATACTGAATGGGGCACTATATATGGAATAATAAATGATATTATATCATGATACTATGGATATGTATGGTGATACCACATGAGACACTATGTTGGTAATGTATGAGTATACCACTTGAGCCTCCATTAGCTTTGTCGGGTTGTTCACGTCAAATGTATTCTATTAGTTGAATGGAATTATATAGACTGTTCGTAGCTGAAATTGCAGCTTCATTGTTGTGTTAAGTGGAGTGCTAACTAGAGAGCTAGCAGAGGTCAGCCGGAGCGTCGAGTCTCAGCTGAATGCAGCGACATCCATTGGTGCGTAGGCCATCAACCACATGGCGGCGGCTCGATCCTTCAAGTGAACGGGCAGGTTGAAAACCAGCCCCAGGAAAGGCCCTTTCGCGGGCGCCAAACGTGATAAATAGAACCGTTCACAAGGCCTTGGCGTGCATTTTGTCTGCCGCGGATCGCGACTGTGCCAGGTTCTGGTAAGCAAACGTCCGTGAGCCTTTCGCAAATGCGTATTCAGCCAACATGTACAGTAGCATGAGCACAAGAACGCAGCACAGACCAATTCCACAGGCAATTCCCACGACATGTCCCCTCGCCATGTACTCCCGATGCCTGTATTCTTGTCCCTTTGGCGGCGGTCTGTGACTGGGTCGCGGGCTGCTGCTCGGGCGTGGGTGCGTGGTTGCAGTGGCTTGCTGGTACGCAACGCCCCCTTTCAGGTCGCCTCCATACTGAGCAAAAACAGCCTGCACAATCCCGTTCGAGTCGCTCGTTCGCGAGGTCGTGCCGTACAGGGGCACCCAGCGCTGGCCGTCGAACACAATCGATGATACAGGACCCTCAGATATGTTCAGGGCACCAGACACAAGAAGTGCCTTGCTCGAGTTGAACGGCGAGCCAGAAGACGCCTGCGTATTGTTGCTCAGCATGACCACGGATAGTGCCGACACCTTGGAGTTCGGCTGCAGGGGCATGTCGGGCACGTCTTTCCAAGCCTTCGAGGACCCATCGTACCACTTGATGAACACGCTTGAGCCGTTTTGGCCGCTGGCTGCATACTGCGCGTTCTGCGTCGAGTTGGAAAGCACGACCAGGCTCGAGACTGGGCCAGGAAGGCCCGGCAATGGCGTCAAAGTCTCGTTACCGAAGTCGTAAACGGCAACTTGGCTCTTGCTGTTGCTGGCACTGAACTGTCCGCCAAGGACAAGCTTCGTACCGGTTTCGAACACAAGGTCGCTGACCACGGAGCCCGAGTCAAGCCCGAGATTGGGAGGCAGAGTCCAGTCCGAACTGTTCAGGCTGTAGATACAGAGGCCATTGCACGATGCGTTCGAAACACCATCGGCAGACACAAAATCGCCTCCAACAACTACATTGCTCGTGTTCGGCTGCATCAGGAGCGCCTGCACCTCAACTCTCCCACCCGGATCCAGAGGCTTTGGTTGGCTCTGTGCTCGGTCTCCTAGCACGGCAACTGCTTGCACGTCTTGAGACCCGCGCTTGCCTTCAAAGCTACCGCCAACAACGGTGGTTCCATTCGAAGATACAACCGAGTAGAAGCTCGTGTTCCCGGCATCCAGGTCGAATTCGTCTCCCAAAAGAGCAGACGTGCCCGAAGAGCTGATGGCTACTGCGTTTGCGACTGTTGAGTTGTCGCTGCCAGTTGCGTTGAAATGCCCGACAACGGCTATGTGTGATGAGTTCAAGTAGGTGCCAGCATACAGCGCTCCAGAAATGCCCGAGCTGTTCTGTGATCCTAGTGAAAGCTCGCTATTCAGTCGCGAGGCAGCAGCCTTCACCGAGAAGGCGGGAGAGTCAGGGAACTCGGCCGAGTTCTCCGAAAGGATGGCGGCGCCATTTGCAATGTAGGTATCAGCGACTCTCAAGCTTCCAGTGTACAGGGTCACATTCTGCGTGCCAAACGCGCCGGTCAGCCGGCCCTCTACAGGCACCCCCGACGTGCGTATCGAAGATGTCGAAGGATCCCAGAACGAAGCATTTAGCAAAGAATCTGAACTCGAGTTCGAGCCCGGCGAGAACATCCAGTACTGCGTGTCGTTGTAGCTGAATGGAACAACAGTGGATACGGCGCCAATTCCCAGGGAAGAGGCACTCTGAGAGCCCTTTTGAGAGCCTTGGTCGAGCCTGTAGGTGCTGTTTGATGCAAGAACGAAGGTCGTTTGGTTGATCGCCAGGATCTCTCGTACCGATTCGCTGCTGCTTACACCCTTGATAGAAGCAACGCCCTGCGTTGACGACTCAGAAGTGCCCAGTGACAACGAGAACAGGTTCGCGGAGTCACTCACGTTGCTTGGGAATCCTGAGCCACCAACGATCAGGGTGTTGTTTTGGTCAAGCAGCAGCGCATTCACTGAAGCGTTGCTTCCGAGGCCCTCGCCGAGAGCGTTGATCTGCGTCGAGCCCACGGGCAACGACTCGGTCGAGCCCGACGTGAAGTTCGTCACGGAGTACTCGAAAAGCTTCGATGCATTGTAGACCTCTGGGCTGCCCAAATAGTTTAGGCTCACCTTGTAGGCCACGAAACTCATGGGCACGTTATTGTCTGCCGTTGGAACAATGCTTATATACGACCCCGTACGCATTGTACCGTTGTAAACCAAGTCGTATTTCAGCTCCTCGTTGGTTTGGTACAGCACTGTATTCTGCGGCACCCCGAACCCGGGGTACACAGTCACATTCACGATCCCCCTTTCGCTGCATGTGCCGTACTGTTGGCATCCTGGAGTGTAGAGCAGGACCTCGTACAGGCCGCGGTCGACTGCGTACGAGCTGAAGTTCGGCACAAACGTTGCGTTACTGTGCGTGAGCTTGCTTTTGTCAGTGATGTTCGTAGACATGAAGTCGTTGACGGTGTTCCAGGTGCTTCCTGTCAGCTCCGCCGTCGCAGAGCTGCTGGTTTGCTGAACTCCCCCTCCTGAGTTGTCGCTGCATTGCCGTGGGTAGTCGAATGCGTTGTTCGCAAAGGCGAACTGCCCTGCCTCGAAGAGCTCCACGCCCTTGAGACCGGCATGCGTGCCGTAGAAGTCCAGAAGGTCAATGCTCAGGTTCGACGTGGGCACGACGTTCACAAACTTGAAGTCTGTGTACCGGATCGTATCGTTGTACTCCGGCAGGGGGCAGAACGCAGCGCAGCTCTGCTCGTCGCCGCTTTCGTCCGTGTACGTCAGGTTCATGAAACTTCCGGCAGGCTCCGAAATGATCCGAAAAGTCTTAGTTCCCGAGCCATCGGGCAGGTTGAACAGCCGGATCCGCGTCGGCTGTGACATATACGCCAGCGCAATGTCTACACGTCCAGTAGTCGAGTCCAGCCCAGCGTTCCAGCCGCCGTTCTCCGAATACGGACAAAGGATCGACGAGGCGTTCTCTGCGCTGGCTCCGGAGTACTCGAAGCCCGTGGCATTCGCGAGGTTGAAGCTGACGGGCTGCATTCCCGGCTTCAGCCGCATCGACGAGTTCGTGGAGTTTGTTCGGCCACCTGGAGGCGCAATGCCGCTGAAGTTTCCGCCAAATACAAGGTTGTTATTGTACTCGATGATCGAATTCACAGATGCGTTCGCTGTGAATCCGCCGAAGGCAGGCAGTGCCCAGGTATTGTTACGCTGGTCCCACAAAGCCGCGCCGAACGAGTCCCCGAATTTGAAGGAGCCTCCAGCATAGGCCTGTGTTCCGTTACACCAGAGGCTGTTCACTTGTGAGCCGAGGAAGTTCGCGCTAAGGCCTTGACCGTCGCTTTGGTTTGTGAGTGCGTACGCGGATTGACTGGTGAAGTTCACGGCCGCTAGCCCGTTTGGTATTGAGTGATTGAAGATCGACGTGAAGTTTCCAGCAACAATCACGGTTTCGTTGTCTCCCATTGTGCAGCTTGTTGAGATCAGGCCATTCGCAAATGCCTGCCTTGTATACACGTCCGATCCGTACTGCACGATGAGATCGTCGGACGCGGAGCTCGGATCCACGAGCATCGCGGCCTGTCCCTTGTAGCTGAGCTGCGAAATGCCATCGAAACTGCCCGCAAGGAACACATCGCCGAGCCGGTCGTAGCTGATCTCCGGAAGCTGCAGCGACGGCGGCTCAGTGTACGCGGCCGTCGCGAGACTTGGACAGGTGGCCAGTGCCGCAACAATATAATTTGCTGGCGACTTCCGCTTCCGCATATGTCTGATCCACGCGATATTTGGGTCTGCCAGAGTGGGGTCCGCAGAGGTGCAATGAGAAGCCTGCTTTTTTCTGGGTTTTCCTGATCGCGTTTGTTTACGTTCTCAACCTTTTTTGGGACGCGCTGGCGAGTTTGGAGTTGTGAATGTCTCACTCGTGAGCAGTGTACGGCTGACACACAGTATTTGCCGTTAAGTGAAGGCCGATCCGTGACGGTACCAGTGGGCGAGACGCTGGCCGATTCGAGATTCGCTCGAGCAATCAATTCACTAGATCTAAATAATTGTATTTAATTGCGACTATGTGCATTTAGCAGTGGGCTGGAGGCCAAGAAGACTTGTTTGTTTAGAACCTTGTTTAGGGGTTTGTTTACATTTCGACTAAGAGACACAAATATGCAGCTGAAACAGTCGCACACGAGGATATACCCTAAGCCATATGCATACTAATTATATGTGCGGAACCATCAATACAGACAGGAGAACAGGCGGAGGGGCCAGCAAGAAGATGGGCGCGTAGTGAGTTACCGGGTCTCAAGAAAAAACATATAATATCCCATACTCTATAACTTAATTTTCGCGGCTGCATAGCAGGCTGCGGGTAGACAATCGCCAGCGTACTATTTGGGCATTTACGCCAGCTACCTGCGTTTGAACTGGCCCGAATCAGCGCCTAAAATTCGAAAGAGGAGCCTCCACACACAATGGCTACGACGGGGCCCTTGCTAGCGTAGTCCTTCAGCAGACCCTGGTAGATCACACTGAGGGTGGCCGCACAGGCGGGCTCCACGATGATGCAGTGATCCGACGCAAACTGCTTGATCGCATCTACGGTCTGGTCGTCGGTCACAAGCAATGACTTGCTGTCGTACTTGAGAGCGTAGTCGACGACTTCTGGAAGCACGTAGGCCGAGCCGAGCGAGGTAGCGATGGTATCGATCTTCGAGAGCCGCACGGGCTCCTTTGCAGCCAGCGACTTGTTGAAAGTAGGGGCACCCTCCGTCTCAACAACAACCACGGGGACCTTGTCGAGCCAGCCGAGCTTCTCGAGCCCCTTCATGACTCCCATGTAAAGGCCGCCGCCCCCACAGGACAGAACAATTGCCGAGGGCAGCTCGACCCCGTACGACTTGATCTGCGTTGCGATCTCCGCGACCATTGTGCTGTGGCCCTCCCAGAGGATCGGTTCCTGGAAGGGGTGGCAGTAGACGACAGCGACGCCCGACTCTTTGGCCTCGGCGATCAATTGCTGCAGGTGGGCGTCTGCTTCGAACCACATTGCGCCGTGTACAATGACCTTGGCCTTGAGCTTCTTGATCCGCTCGATCATCCTCGGCTTCGTGGCTGTCGGCACAACGACGGTGCACGGTACACCACATTCCTTCGAGGCCTCTGCCGCCGCGAGCCCTGCATTACCCCCGGAGCTCGAGAACACCTCGCACTTCGCGTTATTTTTCACAGCAGTGGCTACCAAGTTCGTGATTCCTCGGCTCTTGAAGGAGCCCGAGGGCTGTGTGTTCTCGAGCTTGAGCAGGACGTCCTGGGGGAAGTACTCCGATCTAATCAGTGGCGTGGAGACGTACATGATGAGATTACATACGTGGGGGTGCCACCTTTTATAGATCGGATATAGTGGCTTATCGTGATTGAGGGCAGTTATGATGCTTTGACAGTTGGGGCTAAGGGGCGACCGTGTCAGAAGCTGCCCGGTGCCCAAGAGTGGGAAAGTGCGGGGACGCGCGATCCGACACGAAGCACTAAGCAAGTAGAGAATAGTGCCTAAGAACTCAGGTATCAGACGCGCTACCGCATTTTAAAGTGCGTAAGAACCTTCCCGGCCTCTCAAAACAGCCGGATCATTTTTATATATATGGTTTAATGAAATGCGTCACACTGCGCGATAACGCACGAGGGTCGTCGATGCTGCAAGGAAGTGATGCGACTGCTGCTCGTGACCGTTACACGGTGACGTTACTCGGTGATGTTCATCGTGTGTTACTCGGGATTTGGGCTCGGGACTGACGTAGCAATGCCCGGGACCGTTACCCGGTTCCGTGGCCCCGGGTGTTGACTTGGGCACGCCCCGGCACGCCTGCCCGCTCACTGGTCGGGAGGGTGGAGGGTGGACTCGCAGCGACGCTGGGACTCGCTGGCTCCATCGAGCCAAACATGCCGTTGACCCTTACCGGATACCCTTACCTCCAGCCGTCACCAATACCCGCGGGCGAATCACAGGCTTCTAAATGTTTTTCGTAGGGCGCGCGCGCGGTGGGGGGCCGGCCGTATAGCCTTTGTTGTCTGCTTAGGCGCGCACACGTGACCTACATGTACGACGGCATTGGGCTGTGGTTCTGTAAGGTTTGGGCAGATATGCAGGCGTGGGTGGTTGATTACCTTACCGATTGGGACTTCGCTGCACTAAACATAGGCACCTGACAAGGATACCCAGCGCTCATTTGCCAGAACGCCGTTGTTTCCTTTACTAACACGAAAAAACATCGCTGTTTGTCACAATCTGGATGACATAATCGGTGCGGCCTCCGATGGTGCATTGGTTTTTCTAGTTGCAATGGAACCCTATAAACTTTCATTCCTGTTGATCTCTTCCTGGTGAATCCGTAGGTTTCTTTGTCTTTATACCCTCTGTTTCCTGGTAACTGACATCTAGTCAAGGCTCAATAGCTCAAGGCACAAACCTGAAACCTTCTTAATCCGTCACCATGTCTTTGGTCGCCGCCTTGATTCTTGCCGGCTCAGCTCTTGCTGCGCCGCCTCGTAACTTCACCACGATCCAGCCATCAGGCACCTTCGACCCTGAAGCGGCCACTGCTGTGCAGACCGAGTACCCGAAGAACCACCACGTCATCCGTGGCCGTGCCGTGGACCACCTCTGGCACATTGTGCTCGACAACGCCGACTACGAGGATGCCGCGAACAACGAGGACCTCAAGGCGCTTGCGCAGCACGGTCTCGTGCTCGACAACTACTACGCTGTCGAGGGCAACTCGCAGGCCAACTACCTCGCCATGCTTGCCGGTGACACCTTCGGTCTGAACGAGGAGAGATTCGTCAGCCTGCCGTGGAACGTCTCGACGCTCGTTGAGTCGATGGAGGCCCAGCACGTTCTGTGGGCCCAGTACGCTGAGGACCAGCCGTTCACTGCCTACGCCGGTTGGGAGTACACGGCCAACAACGCCAGCTACAGCCGCGCCAAGAACCCGTTCGTTGCATTCGACTCCATCATGGAGAACGACAAGCGCTACGTGAACCTGCGCGGCCTCTCCTCTCTCCAGAGCGACTACGACAACAAGCACTTCCCGCAGTGGCTGTTCATCCGCCCCAACTTGGAGCACGACGGCACGAACTCGAACCTTGCTACCTCCGCCAAGTGGGCCCGTGACTTCCTTGAGCCGTGGGTCACTGACAAGAAGAAGTCGCACCGCAGGATCTTCATCCTCACCTTTGCCCGTGCCAGCAGCCGCAACGGCCCGAACCGCGTGTACACCCTCATTCTCGGTGACATGCACAAGAGCCTCCGCGGCACGGTCTCGCACAAGTACTACGACCACTACTCGATCCCGGCCACCACCCAGGCGAACTACGACCTCCCGTCGCTCGGCCGCTACGACTGCAGCGCCAACGTCTTCGACGTCGTCAACTACAAGGCTCACATCAAGAGCGACAAGGACCCGAAGATCGAGGGCGACTACAACCAGGGACCGTACATCGGCTACTTCTCTGACCGTGACGTGCCCCTCCCGCAGCCGAACCTCAACTGCGAGGGCCGTGGCCACAGCGGTCTGCTCCGTCACGTCAAGAAGATCTGGAAGCACCACTCGCTTGCCTACTTCGAGGAGCCGCGCAAGTGGCACAAGAAGAAGCACCACAAGTGGGACTCGGCGTAATCGCGCTGTTTCAAACACTTATTTCTTGATGCAGATCCCTGGAATTGCGCAGCTCATGCCCATCGCCTATGCTTCTCTTGATCAGATCGCAGCCTCAGGAAGCCTCTAATGTTAATATGGCTGCCTTGTCATCGCACCTGATGAAGAGCACAAGATAGAGAGGTGTTCAGCATGACCAGTGATGTGTCCTACTGTGATTTTGTCAAATAAATATAAGTATACCTAACATTTCATACAATAATGCAGTATCATTCTACACTTGCACTACACTAGTCTGCGGAGCTCGAGTGAAACCGAGCGCTTGAGAGTTCGTTTGTGACCAAACACAAATTGTTTAGACCGGCTACTGTATATAGTGAAGATTATAGCGAGCGTTTACGAGCTTCTGATCTGGGCTTGCCATTCGTGAATGTATGGAGATTCGATTTACTTTCCTGAATGCGCTGGATCGGGGTACTTAGCTCCTTATAAGATTATAAAATAGTTTCTGAATTAACTCGCCTGCTAGGCCTGCCCAGGATTAATTATGCATTATACTGCTTATACAGTTTGTCTTGCGCATCCCACTGCTTTTTGAGCTTCTTCAGTGCACTTTTTGTCAAGGCTTCGCCCTGCGCGTCGTGCGTGGGCAAGCCCTGGTCGTCGAACTTCGAGTACAGACCAAGCGTTTTGAACATTTCGGTGGGCGGCACCTTCGCGCGCTCTCGCTTCTCGGCGTCGAGTCTTTCCTGTTCCAACTGCGCGGCCTTCTTGCGCGCGGCCTTCTCGCTGGCGGCATCAGCCTCCTCGCGGCGTTGCTTCAAGATCTCGTCGCGCTCGCTCTTAGTCAAGAACTTGACGAGCGACGCACGTCCGCCAGACCTATCGTCGAGAGCCACACCGAGCTCGAACAAATCGACGTCTCTGACGCGGTCGCACAATGCAAGGAGGTCCTTGTTGGAGGCCGAGCTGCTCACGCTGAGCTGGCGAATCTCGTCGCGGAACTTCGCCAAAACCTGAACGTAGGGTTGAACAATCGATTCAACCGACGTAGATCCCGAAACGCCCGTCGATTCAGAAGACGCAGAGTAGCCCTCTGTCCACCCAATTGGGTCCAGCGTCTCGAATCCGAGGACCTTGAAAATGCCCGTTATGTACACAGCCACATCGTACAAGAGCTCGCTGCGGACCGCCTCCTGCCGCGCAGCAATGTATTCATTAGACCTTTGCACGATTGCGCTCAGATGCTGCAGCGCGAGCGGGATGTTGAAGCTGTCGCAGAAGGCTTCGTGGACCTTGGTCTTCGTCTCGCTCAGCGCAGCCAAAAGCGGCAGGTCGTGCTCTTTGTCCAAAAACTTGTTCGCGTAAGCCTCGTCCTGCTCCCTGACCAGGGCCTTGACGGTTCGGAAGAAGTTTGATATGCTGCTCTCAAAGTTCTTGACGTTGGACAGCGAGAGCTTGAAGTCGAGCGGCGTGTTCCATAGCTGGAACGCGAACGCGAGCCTGATCTGGCGGCTCGTGAAAAGCTCGAAGGCGCGGCTGATTGAGATGAAGTTCTTGAAACTCTTCGACATTTTCTGGCCCTCGATGTGCAGGTGGCCCGTGTGCATGAAATAGTTGATCCACTGGTGGTTGTCGAAGCACGCCTCACTTTGAGCCAGCTCATTGTCGTGGTGCGGGAACGCGTTGTCGATGCCGCCCGTGTGGACGTCGATCTGCTTGCCGAGGACGTGGCTCGCCATGACCGAGCACTCGATGTGCCATCCCGGCCGTCCGCGGCCCCAGGGCGAGTTCCACTCGGGCTCGCCGGCCTTCGAGCTCTTCCAAAGCGCGAAGTCGGACCGGTTCTTCTTGGCGCCGCCAAGCGACAGCGTGCCCTCGCCGTCATCGATCAGCTCCTGCGAGCCCTTGTTCCACGGCTGCAGCTTTGCGTAAACGTGGTTCGGCGAGGCCTCGAACGCGGCCGTGTCGAAGTACACGCTGCCGTCGCTCGACGTGTAGGCGTAGCCCTGCGCGATGATCTGCTGGATGAAGTCGACGATCTGCGGCACAAACTCGGTGACGCGCGTCGTGACGTCCGGTGGCAAGACGTTGAGCTTGGCCATGTCCTCGTTGAACTCCTTCTCCATGGACGAGCTGAGCTTCGAGAAGATGCTGTGGTCCGTGACGCCCGAGCCCTTCTCCTTGTCGAGCAGGCTCACGATCACGCCCTCGACCGAGGACGCGAAGGCTGCGGCGTCGCCCGGCTCGTCGATGGCCTGCAGCGCCTGCTGCACCGCCTTGGCCTGCGACGGGAACTTCGGGTTCGCGGCCTTCAGCTCCTCGACGTCCTGCGCAGCGAGCCAGCTGTCGAACGCAGCCCGCGAGGATGTCGGCTCCGACGTGCCGAATGCAGACGCGGCGAACTCCCGCACGGCGAGCTGCGCCTGTGCGAGCGTGGCGGCGTCGACGCGGCCCAACTTCGTCAGCTGTTGCGAGTACTCAGCAAAAAGATAGTTCTGGCGCGCCTTGATGATGATCTTGTCGTCGATGTCCGTGACGTTCTGCACGAAAACAACGTTGTAGCCGAAGTAGTCCTGCAGCAGCCGGCGGTTCATGTCGATCGCGACGTAGTTTCGCGCGTGGCCCATGTGGGCCGAGTCGTAGACCGTCGGGCCGCACGAGTACCACGAGACGCGGTCGTCGCGTAGCGGCACAAACTCGTCCTTGGACCGCGTGAGCGAGTTGTACAGCTTCAGCTTCGGCAGCTTTGAGGCCGCGTCCGTCGCGGGCGCGTACCACTGCGGCTGCGTGATTTTTCCTTCCATTGAACTCATGAGCCGCACAAGCTCTTTTTTCATACACCGTGCGAACTAAACGGGCTCGGACGGGCTCAGCGCTCAGGCAGTGAAGTGCAGAACCGAATGCGAAGTCGAATTGCAAGCCGTAAAGATACAGAGAGTGCGTAATGGCTTGGGGCGTGAATGGCGTGCGAGGGATGAGTCAGGCGCCGACATACCGCCGAACCGCCGGCGCTGCTCGCCGCTGCCTCCACCGCTGCCTGGCCGCCTCGACCCTGACTGCCTCAACCGCGTCCGAGCCTCAACCGCGTCCCAGCGGCCTCCGCCTCAATGCAGGAGATGGACACAGGGTACGGCGGACCCACAGCAAGGTAGCCACACACAGTAGTGGAAACGTGTAGACAGAAGCGGCTGTTTACGTAGACGAATTGTACTTTACGGCTCGATGTTGGAGTCGCTGGTGGCCTCGATTCTCAATCGAGTTCTTGGGTCGTATGTGGAGAACTTCGACCCGAAGCAGCTGCGCATTGGGCTGCTGAGCGGCGACGTGAAGCTCGGCGGCCTGAAGCTGAAGCGCGGCGCGCTCGACCAGCTGCAGCTGCCCATCAATGTTGCCGAGGGCCACATTGGCAGCCTCATTCTGCAGATCCCGTACTCGAACCTGAAAAGCAAGCCCGTGAAGGTGTTCATCGAGGACGTGTTCCTCATTGCGAAGCCCGACATGGACCACGAGGACGAGGGCCAGAAGCGGCGCGAGCAGGCGGCGAAGATCGAGAAGCTGCAGGTCTGGGAGATCAGCAGCGAGCGGGCGATGAGCCGGACGTCTGGCGCGAGCGCCGAGTCCGAGGCGGAGCGGGCGAAGCAGCAGAACTTCACGAGCTCGCTCGTCTCGAAAATCATCGAGAACCTGCAGGTCACGATCCGCAACATCCATGTGCGCTTCGAGGACCTCGACACGGGCGTTGCCCTGGGCGCCACGCTCGGCGAGCTGTCGGCGATATCCACGAACCGGGACTGGGAGCCGGCGTTCATCAACGACGTCGGCAGCAGGACCCACAAACTCGCGACGCTCGACTCGCTCGCCTTCTATATCGACCCGGAGGTGTCCACTGCGTTCAGCAACGCGCAGTCCTACAACGAAGAGAAGAAGCAGCAGCTCCTCGAGGAGTTCAAGGCGCTTATCTTCGACAGCATCGGCGCCACAGACATCCTGCGGCCCATAAATGGCCAGGGGTTCATCACAATGAACAAAAACCCCGAGTCAGAGTCGGTCCCGCGCGTCCAGGCCGACCTAAAGTTCGAGGAGCTGTCCGTGAACCTCGACCGCGAGCAGTATGTGGACGCACTGCGGCTCACGCAGCAGTTCCAGTCATATTTCAACACGCTGAAGTACCGGAAACACCGCCCAAGAGTCACGGTGAAGGAGGACCCGCTCGCGTGGTTCCGGTACGCCGCAAACACAGCACTAGATGGCGTCCGCGAGCGCCGCCGCCGCTGGACTTGGGAGTACATGAAGCAGCACCTTGAAGACCAGAAGCAGTACATTGAAATCTACAAGAAATGGAACAAGGCAGGCGGGTCCGACAGCGGCTTCACGGCCCAGGAGCGAACCGCATTCAAGGATATACAGGAAAGGTGTTCGTACGAGGACCTGGTGTTCTTCCGGTCGCTAGCCAAGAAGGAGCTCGTCACTGAGCGCAAGGACTCGCCCGCAAAGCCGCAGAGCTCCCAAACGTGGTCGGACTGGCTTTGGGGCTCGAAGCCCTCGGACGCAACGCAGACTCAGCGCGCCATCGCCGGTGAGACAAGCGACCCTAACGCCGCCGCAGAGACTGCGGCGCCTATCGAGATCACCGACGAACAGCGACAAGAACTGCTCGATGTCCTCGACGTCCCTTCTTTCAGCGAGGACACGGCTTCGCAAGTGCTTCTGTCCGTTGAATTTTCGCTCCGAGGAGCTGGCATCCGCTTGAAGGACGGCGACCTTGCGCTCGCTTCCGCCGGGTTCGAGGGCGTCAAGCTGACTTTCTTGAATCGCCCAGACTCATTCTCTGTAGAAATGGGCGTGGCGAAATTCGAGGCCACGGATTTGACGCGCAAAAACCAGTTCTCGCAGATCATTCGTGTGCAGCACGCAGCTGAGGGTCCGAAGAATGAGCTGTTTTTCTGGTTCTTGTTCGAGCATCATCCCTTGAACCACGTTGCGGACTCGAATCTATTCGTCAAGTCTCAGAGCATGATAATCGTCCACAATGCGCGCCTCATGGAGTCCATCACTGACTTCTTCCTTCCTCCGGCAGAGCAGGGTGACACCGTTGATGCGATTTTGGTCGCGGCAAATCGAACCGTCGAAGATCTGCGGCAGCAAACCCGCATTGGTCTCGAGTATGCATTGGAACACCACAAAACTCTGAATTTGCAGCTAGACATTCGCGCTCCCACAATTGTGATACCTCTGGACACGGAAGTGCCGGACTCAGCAGCCGCGGTGCTCGATGTCGGCTCGCTGCAAATGGCCAGCGACCTTGTGCCGCACAATGTGCTCAATGAAGTCAAGTCAAAGCAGGCCTTGAAGTACTCCGAATCAGATTGGAAGCGGCTGGAATCGCTCATGTACGACCGGTTTACAGTAAAACTGTGCGATACTCAGATTTTGCTCGGCGAGCGCATGAGCGATATTACAAACGCTCTCGATAAGGACTCTTCGAAGCTGCATTTCCTCGATAAAGCGACGCTACAGTTTCTTGTCGAGGTTAGCATTGTGCCAAACAACCACAATCTTGCCAGATGTCGCGTGTCAATCACGCTGCCCAACCTTAGAGCCACACTCGCCGACGTCCAGTACCTCCTTTTCATGAAAATCCTGTCCGCTGCAGTCCCGAAGTCGAATCAAAACTCTGATGCAGCCAGCGTGGCCAAGGCCGAAATTGAGGAGAAAGACGGACAGAAGCCCACCATCAAGGACTTAGAGCTTCTGAGCGAGAAGAATTCTAACTCTGGTAGTTCACAAAGCAGCGTGCGCGATGTTGATATCAATACCAGACCACAACGCATGCTTGAAATACTTTTTGTTGTTCACGAGGTGAATTTCTTCATTGTCAGGGGCTGGGATGCGAAGCCGCTGATCGATTTGTGCCTGCATGAGTTTCGCTTCAACGGTTGGACCAACACCGGTAATGCCGAGGAAGCCATTGGCGTCGACATAGCTGTGAGGGATCTCCTGATCACGGACCACACGAATCATTCCGCGCCGACTGATCTGAGGAAGTTCGCGGAGTCTGCTGGACATGCCGATGATAAGGCCTCTGAGTCGAATCTCTTTGGAGTGGAGTATCGAAAGTCTCCATCAGGCGATATGGATGTGCTTGTAAATCTCGCAGCGATCCGGTTCAATTTCAATCCTGATACTGTTCTCATCATCTACGACTACGTTATGAGCACATTCACGTCGCCTTCGCAGGACAATTCAAGAACCTCTTCGCGGCCCGCAACTCCTCCTCCTGAAAAGGCTGCTATCGAGTCTAGCCATGAAAATACAACTCCACCGGATGATACCAGCACTGCGCAGAGTAAAATCACGGTGAAGATGAATATGCATGGGATCTTGGCCGTGTTGGCTGATGACAATGAGGCTATATCCACCCTTACAATGGAGCGAGCTACACTGAATGTAGAGCTGGCCGAGGCAATGAAGGCGCATTTCGTTCTTGGCACTGTCGGCATGGTGGACAACAAAGGAAACGATCTTCTCAGTATTGAAACCGGCAAGGATCTTGCGGACTTCCGATACGAAACTCAGCCATTGGGCGAGGACGGTCTGACCCCAACAGGCCCAGCGAATGTGTATCTGCGCTTGGGCCGCGTGAAGCTGCAAATCTTAGAAGAGCCACTGACACGCACGGTAAGCTTTTTGACTCGATTCACGGCCATGAAAGCCGCCTACGACCAAGCACGCATGATGGCATTCAACCAAACCATTCAGGTCCAGCCAGGAATGTTCAAATTCGACATCAACATCTCTACGCCGATAATCACTTGGCCGCGCGAGTCAGACTGGATCCGTTTCGACCTTGGCGAAGTTTTCGTGCAGAGCTATTTCAGGGGCACCGCCAACAAGGTTGAAGCTGGAGTTCGCAATGTGCAGATAACCTCTTCAGTCCATGATTTGGAGCAGGAGATTGTGCCGAAAACGGACTTCTCAGTGACTATGATAATTGATCCTGACAACAAGGACGTGAAGCTACCCATCACTTCTATCAGGTCGGGCGTCTCGCCCATGCATTTCCGAGCCACCGAACACCAGTATGAATTCATGATGCGATTCTTGAAGGCTCTATCAAACATCTTCGCAGGCACTGCTTCCGCAGCAATTGGCATGGATGAAGTTGGTGACCTCAGAAGACGGCTGGCCAAGGAAAAGCATATAGAGGAGAAGCAAGCGTCATACTGGTGGGGAGAGAATTTCTCGGTGTCATTGGGTGGCAACAGCGACCCTGATGAGATCCAGTTGGCCCGGCCTAAGTTCAGCTTCGAATTTGAAGCCCCGCTGTTCGACATCACTCTGGATCTTGACGAGAAACCTCTGTCTCGTTTCGCGATTCGGGAGGTCGTCGTTAGTGTTGACCTCGATAAATCATCTGTCACAGAGGCAAACTTCCACATTCGGTCGTTCTCTGCGGAGGACCTCGGTAACACAGACACAAACAAGTTCCCTCAAATCATTCCCCCAGTCAGTCACGACGGATATCAGGTAATGGGAAGATTGAAGCAGCAGCCTGAGCAGCCTTTGAGTGTCGAGTGCTCCGTTGATAGTCCGCAAGTCATAGTTGCTCTCGAGTATATGCTTACCATGAAAAAATTTTTGGAATATGGCAACATCAACGACGCCGAGCCTGCGGAGGAAGAAGAGGATGAGGATCTGTCCGAGTTTTCGGAGAATGAGGACGACTACGAAAGCTCCATTGTGTACAGCGGCAGCCGCAAGGCAAGGTCATTTGCTGACGCGGAGACGAGCTCTACAGAGTCTTCATCAGTGCGGAGCGCTGATCGGAGGATTAAAAACAAGTTGCTGACTCCAGTAATCTGTATCAACGTGGTGGACATGTATCTCACTGTGCTGGCCGATGAAAGAGACGAGGATTGCGAAGCGATTGTATTCAAGATCGAGCAACTTGTATTAAACACTGGGAACACCTCATCAATCACTCTGTCCAAAGTTGGAATGTTCCTGACAAAAATGAAATCGTTCGAGAAAAGTAAGCTTCGCATTCTTGATGATTTCAACATCACCAGCTCCATTGATAACTCTGAGTCAACGGAGACGCTACGTCTAGCAAATGTGCAAATCATGATGGAGCCGCTTATTCTTAGAATATCGTTGCGAGAAATTGAGCTTGTTCTTGATATTGCTAATAAAGCGTCCGCAATCTGGGCTTCCGGTAACGCCTCGAATAGCCAAGCATCCTCCGTGCCGACCAAAAAGGCAACCAAGTTCTTCTTTGATGACCACAGGGTGGTCCGCAATGGCAAACGGTCGCTAAGCATATCAGACGGCGGCGACAGGCACGGAGAAAGAGCCCATGACGATGACGACCCCGCTTTCGAAACAATGGAGGTGACCAGAGTATTGGCGGAACAGCTGAATGCTCAATTCGAAGGCATAAGACTAGTGCTTATTGATCCGGTTCACCAACTGCCAATGGTTGACTTCTCGGTGAAGCCGTTCGCTCTGGAGGCCAAGAACTGGTCGGATTCGCTGGTGGTGAATGCAAAGGCTGAGCTGTTTGCCAATTCTCATAGCTTCACAAAATCAGCCTGGGAGCCTTTGGTAGACACCATGGAGCTGGGACTGACGGTTACCGGCGAAGCAGTCGAAATATACTCGAACTCGGTCGCCGACATCGAATTGACGCCTGAAACTCTTGAGCTTGCCCGCGACATCCAGGCCTACTTCAACGATCCGCTGAGCAGTGAGCACAAGAGGGTTGACGAAGATGAGGGAGCACCATATCGCATCAGAAATGAGACAGGGGTTCCGATCACCGTCTGGGCCGACTCTGAGGCTAGTCAATTCAACCGAAGAAGGATCGCAAACGAACAGGAAATTAAGTGGAGCTTCCACGACTGGCGACAGGTGCGAGAGGACCTAAACGCCACGGACCAAGATGCCAGACTGGGGCTTCAGCTCAACGAAGATGGCTACGATCTGCTAAGATCCGTTCCGGTAAACCGTGTCGGAGAATATCTATATGTTGTGGACAAAAAGGAGGAGAAAACGAGATTGGTCTTCGACATCTGGGTGGAGAACCATCTCAAGTACATCACCATACGTTCAACAATGCTGGTTAAGAATCATACCGAAACACCATTGGAGGTCATGCTGGTTGGATCAGACCAGAAGAGGGAAGTGATAAAGTTGCCAGTCCACTCAGAAAAGGCCCTTCCTCTCAGCATGATAGACTCGCGGATGCTGGTGCGCCGTGAGGGCGACTCTAAATGGCCGAACCGATCGCTATACTGGCAAGAGTTGGCAGAAAGCGGCAAAAGCACATTGAAATGTGCTGACGACTTCTTCCTTAGCGTGAACCCTGAGATTCCCAATGTTCCGTTGAGTAAGAAGTATCCGTACTTGGTGGTGAATCTCGCTGCGCCTTTCCAAATTGTGAATAACTTACCTGTTGGGTTTGGCCTGAGGCTGTATAGCCGTGAAATGCGCCGTGAAAACCAAAGAGAGCTAGACTCATCTGGCCGCGCATTGGTCCATGACTACAGTGAGGACGTGCTGCTCCTTTTGCGGGTAGACATTCCGGATTACACCTGCACGAAGTTCGCAGTGATCAACACTGGTAATCGATTTGATCGCGAATTCCACATTGAAGACACCATCGAGGTGATGCAGGGCAATCACAGGCTTCAACTTAAGATTGGCTATAACGATCTGCTGCATGGAGAGGGCCGAGTTATTGTGGTTTACTCTCCATACGTGATCGTCAATAGCAGTGAACATGAGCTGCTGCTTTCAAGCCAGCGTAGCAGAGCTGTGTGTCCGCCCTCGTCTGCTACACTGTGGTCTTTCAACCATCTAGATGCTGAGAACACCAAGCAGCGTGCCACCATCAGCTCAACAGACTCAGTCTCCAGTATCCCTGTATCCTTCGATGCGAGCGGGTCTGCCAGCGAGGTCGTCGTTGTTTCCAGGGACCGGAGGCGGGACCTGTACTTGGGTATGATGATATCACAAGGACCGGGCAGGTATGTGAACACGAAACTCGTTACGATCGCACCGCGGTTCATCCTGTGCAACTCGATTGATCGGCCGTTAGTATTCCGTGAACCGGGAGGTCGGAGCGAAATCAGAACTGGAGCAAATGATAGAGCACCAGTTGGGTTCTTGTGGTCGATGGCAGAGAAGGAAATGTCCGTGAAGTTTGGTGATACCGAGAATGCTGACTGGAGCAGCAGCTTCAGTTTGAGCAATGTTGGCACGAACTACGTCAGAGTAACCGAGCGAGGGAAGCCCACGGTGCTGGCTAAGGTCGAGGTGATTCTCGAGGGAGCAACGCTCTTTGCCCATATCTCGAGATCAAAGTCTTGGCCCTACTCGATCAGGAACTTCACCGACAGAGAGTTCATCTTCCACCAAAGCGATCCGCTCGTGGATGAAGATGGTGCTGCTCTGTCCAGCCACTCTAACGAGGACTTCACCCCGATCACGTACCGACTGCCACCAAAGAGTGCTATGCCGTACTCGTGGGACTTCCCCGCTGCCAGTGTGAAGCAGCTTGTTATCGAACCAGCCCCATCGCGCTCAAACCGTGCGCCTTCCCTGCCAGCGCGGCCGTCCTCGATATCGTCAGACAGGACGGTTGAAAGGGATGGCCGAAGATCATCGGCTGCTTCGGTTGCAGAATCGGTGATTTCGAACACGAGAGATTCGACTTCTCACAAGCACTACCGCGGCCAACGAGTGCGGCGCCGGAAGGTGCAACTGGCCGAGATTGGAGAGCTTCCGCCAGCGAATTTCGCCAACGGAGTCGTTGTGGATCTAAGTGTCATTGCCGATGGACCCCAGCAGGCCCTGGTAATTGCCCCGCACAATCCTGAAGCCAGCAATTATGACGCTCAAACCAACAAGGTGAAAGCAGAGGCCTTGGCAGAGGTCGAGGCCATCGAGGCGAGTACGGGCCGCAACATCAAGCTGAAATTGAAAGGTATTGGCATATCGTGCATCAATTACAAGGCGCAGGAACTCTTGTATGTCACATTGAGGAACGTCAAAGTGGACTACAACGTGAGCGACGCGTTGGAGAGCCTCTCGTTACAGGTTCAGTGGATACAGGTCGACAACACGCTCCCCGGCTCTAGCGATTTCCCGGTGATCATATATCCCACAGTCCTCCCCAAGGCTGTTGAGGAGATGGCAGCCCACCCGTGCTTCAGCACATCTGTTACGCGGATTCGGGACGACAGCTATGGCCTAACGTACATCAAGCACGCCACGCTATTGCTTCAAGAAATGACTATTGAGGCAGATGAGGACTTCTTGTTGGCAGTCGTGGACTTGGTCATTTCACTCACGACCCGCAAGAGCCCTGCTAATGCTCATGGTAAGGAGTACCAGCCGCTGCTGGATGACACGAAGCTCCTGTCCGACGAGTCTATGAATGTCCCCAGTCCCAAGGATGACTCGGCGGACGATATCTACTTTGAGCAGCTGCATCTCCAGCCCATTCAACTGAACCTGTCGTTCATGCGCACGGGGTCCTTGAGCTCCTCGACGATATTCAAAGACAATAATGTCGCCGGCAGCATGGCGTTTGTGATCGATGCATTGACGCTGACGATAGGCAATATCAACGACGCGCCGCTTCGCTTCAACGCACTGTTGGTGGACAACATCCGCACCGAGATCTCCAATCTTGCTGGCATGATTCAGATCCACTACCAGCAGGAGTTCATCTACCAACTGCACAAGATTGTTGGTAGTGCGGACATTATCGGCAACCCTGTGGGCCTGTTCAACAACATCAGCTCGGGTGTTATGGACCTGTTCTACGAGCCGTACCTGGGCTACACGTTGAACGACCGGCCGCGAGAGTTCGGTGTGGGACTGGCCAAGGGCGGATTGAGTTTCATGAAGAAGTCGGTGTTTGGAGTGAGCGACTCTGTTTCGAAGGTGACTGGTGCCCTGTCCAAGGGACTCACAGCCATGACGCTCGACTCCAGGTACCAGACGCAGCAGAGAGCGCGGCGCACGCGCAACCGGCCCCGGCACGCGGTGTACGGCTTCAAATACGGAGTGGAGTCTCTGTACGAGTCGTTCTCGAGCGGCATCATGGGGCTGGCCGAGGCGCCCATGCAAGGGGCGATCACGGACGGCGGCGCCGGCTTCTTCCGCGGGCTCGGGGTTGGCCTGCTAGGCCTGCCGACGAAGACGACGATAGGTCTTCTCGACTTTGCCTCGAACCTGACGGAGGGTATCCGGAACACGACGACCGTGTTCGACACGCACGAGATCTCGCGGGTTAGACTGCCGCGGGTGATTTCGACCGACGGTGTTGTGCGGCCGTACAATGTGCGCGACAGCGTTGGCCAGATGATACTGTACACGGTGAAGGACGGGCGATACAAGAAGGATCGATACCTTGCGCACAGCAACATCACGAAGAACAAAGTAGTTGTTGTGAGCATGGAGCGCATTCTGACTGCATCGATCAACGATATGGAGCTCGAGTGGTCGTTGAGCTACGACCAGGTCGAGGCCGTGAGCGTCGAGGCCACGGGGATCGTGATCAACCTGCTCGGGGGCGCCCACGGCCCCTTCATCCCGCTCAGCGAGGAGTCCACGAGGATGTATATCTACAAGAACATCGGGAAGGGCGTCGAGGAGTACAACCGGCGCAAGCTGACGCTCTCGTGAGATCCACGAATCGCACCGCGGCGGATCGAAGCTCGTGATTAACAGCATGATCAGCAGCTCGCGAGCTGCTGAAATATATACAAAGAAATATTTACTTAATTGGCGCTGCCAATATCCACGTTCCGCAGCCTCCGTTTCGCCAGATTCGCAAAATACTGCTCGGCCGGCTCGGACTTGTTGCCTTCGACGGTGACCTCGGCAGCGCCCAGCCAACCGTCCTTCATTTTCAGGCACAGAAGAGGCGTCCCCTCTGCGTTTCTGCCCGCGCAAACCGATCCGAGGCCAGGCTCGCTCTCGGCGTCAACAGCGTCGACGAGATCGAACCGGCTCAGGTTCACCCGCAGAGCAGGGTGTCCCTTTGGCTTGCCGCGTTTCGGCCGTTTCTGCTCGACGGCCTGGACAAAGTAAAGCTTTTCGAGCGCCCGGCCGCGCGCGTCGATGTCGAGCCAGCTTTTGGAGAAGTCGATTTTGTGAAGGGTTCTGTCGATGATCGGTGCGCGCGACGGCTCGATCCCCGGTTCCGGCTGCGTGCTCGGCCCGATCCCCTTAAGAAGCACGTCGACGAGCCCCTTGGCACCAATGCTGCCCAGGGTCTCTGTGAGCGAGGCCGTGGTTTCGCGCGCGGCGAGCGGGACCGGATCGGAGCGCCAAAGAACGGCGCCGTGGTCGAACCTAGTCGGATGCAGAGTTTGCACGGAGACGCCAGTCTGGCGCTGCCGATCCATGATGGCCTGCTGGATCGGCGACGCGCCGCGGTACTGGGGCAGCCTGCTCGGGTGCACGTTGAGGCCGCCGAAGCGCAAAGCGTTCAGGAACGGGCCCGGGATCAGGCGGCCGTAGGACACGGCGACGGCGAGGTTCGACACGCTTTCGAGATCGGCGAAGTCGCCCGCGGACTCGACCTCGTGCCAGTCGATATTTTGAGACTCGGCGAAACTGACTATGGCGGGTTTATGGATGTTTTTTAGGCCTCTGCCCGAGAATTTCAGTTTGCGCGTGACGAGCGCGAGGCTTTGGACGACGTCGGGCCGCGCGTTGCGCAGCGCCAGCACCGCCCTGAACGACGCGAGCGAGAACAGATCGCTGCCGAAAAACGCGATTCTGTACATCCGCTGGCGCTCGGCGTCGCGGCCGCTCGATCTGGGCTGCGATCGCCGGGCCTCAGGGCAAGGGCGCGGGCGGTGCCTGGCGATTTAGATTATGCTTGCGCGCCGGTTTAGGTTGCGAAATTCGAGCGCGCGCGAAATTGCGTGTGTGCGGGCCGCGCGCCGCGTCGCACGCTCCGGGCCCGGCCGCCGGCGGGCCAGGCCCGCTATCGGTGCCTTATGCACTCTGCCTGGATGCAAGGGTTGCGACCCGCCCTATCGCTGCCGCATACTGTCTAATCACGGGCCTCGCCAGTGGACCAGCGAACTTGGCCGTGTGAACTGTTGGCGACCGAATTCCAAGCTTAAAAGATGTGGCCGGCCGTGACGCTGTTCTCGTGCTTCATGGTCACGCTGGGCTGCGGCACGATGTACGCGTACAGCGCGTACGCGCCGCAGCTGTCGGACCGCCTGAGCCTGAGCGCGAAGACGGTCAGCAGCATCGGCATGATCGGGAACTTCTCGATGTCGCTTTCGGGCCCGTTTGCGGGCCACATAGTCGACAGCTACGGCTTCTGGCTGCCCGTGGCCGCGAGCATCCTCGCGACGTGCTGCGGCTACGCGATCGTGTACTTCTGCTACGTGCGGCTCGTCTCGAGCGTGCTGCTGCTCTCGCTCGCGCTGTTTCTCATTGGTATTGGCGCGACCTGCGCGTTCTCGGCGTCGGTGAAGTGCGCGGCCGTGAACTTCCCGCAGATCAGGGGCACGGCCACGGCCACGACCATGGCCGGCTACGGCCTGTCGGCGTTCGCGATGTCGCTTGTTGCGCAATTGACGGCGGGCAGGGCCGCGAACGGGCAGCCCGGCGACGGCGCGCGCCACGTTCTGGCCGTGCTCGCGACGGTGCCCGTGACGCTCATGCTGTGCTTCGGGCCCGTCGTCATCAAGAACCAGCCGCGCTCGCACTCGCGCACCGTCTCTGAGGAGTACGGCATGGACTCGAACCTCGACGCCACGCTCGTCGACCGCGTCACCGAGCGCGCGCAGCTCGACAAGGAGCTCTCGGGCACCGCGCTGCTGAAACTGCCCGTGTTCTGGCTCTACTTTCTAATCCTCGGCCTGCTCGCCGGCATGGGCCAGGCGTACATCTACACGTGTGGATACATGGTCAAGGCGCTCGTCGGCGACCTCAAGGCGCAGCCGTCGCCGCAGGACATCGTTGCACCCCTGCAGGCGCACCAGGTCGCGATTCTGTCGCTGGCAAACTGCCTCGGCCGGCTCATCAACGGCACGATTTCCGACGCCCTGAAAAACAACTTCCGGCTGTCGCGGCTATACGCGCTGTTTGTGTCGGCCGTCCTGTGCCTGAGCGCCATGCTCATCAGCAAACGCATCAAGAGCATCGAGCTGCTGTGGCTGCCGACGACGCTCGCGGGTCTATTTTATGGAACAGTGTTTGGCGCGTATCCCGGCATCATCAGCGATGCGTTCGGCGTGCGGAAGCTCAGCTCGAACTGGGGCCTTGTCGCCCTCGCGCCGATCCCGTTCTCGTCGTGGCTCGCAGTGCGGATCGGCAGAACCTACGACGCAAACAGCGACAGCCCGGGCCTGTGCGTCGGCGCAAAGTGCTTCCAGGGCGCGTACACGCTGCACCTCGCGTTCTCCGTGGCGGTATTTGTGCTGCTGATCGTGGCGCTCCGAATGGAGAAGTCTGTCAGGAACTAGGACCGCCCTTATTTATTGTTCCATAGAAGCCCAGCGGATCGAGCCGTGGGCGCCCGAACCAGCTAATTTAGTCACAGATGCTGCACACAAGTTGAGTGCTTCCCTTATAAGCGCTATCTGGCCAAAATGTAGCAAACCTGTCGCACACCAAATCTGCCGCAGATCGCACAATCGGGTTTGGAAATCTCTCCTCTTTGAGAATTTGCTCCTCTCGTTATCTAATTTTGTTCATTTTCGGCAGTTGCCATGATCTGCAAATCTATAAGTATTCAACATGTCGGAGATAGCTCGCGATCAGCCACAAATAAGCTACCGGTCGGCCACAATGCAGCCGCCAACCAGCCGTAACTTGACCAAGATCTAACGAGCCAGCGAGTCATGGCAACTATTACATCTCTGCCAGATCGGCTTGCCCTCGCAGATCATCCACCACTATCTAGCAATTCACAAACCAATTGCAAACCAATTACATTTGCAAACCAGTTACAATTAAGTTAGATATTTCACTATACACAGACCTCACAATGTTTCATACCAGCTCGAATTCGCTGCCTCTCTACACCAGACAGATCGGCCTGCCATACAACTAAGCCAGAGCCACAATTAGAAGCCCATCACAAGCCAACCAAACCAACCACAAGCCAGTCAAACCAACCACAAATCAATCAAAAACCAATCCCAAACCACAATCCAATCACAATTAAGTCAAACTGCTCCCAAATCCTCAAAAAAATAGCTGCTCCACCAGAACAGCTCGACCCTCGCGGCCTCGCCATCGGCTCTGCTTAAGCATGTGCCACCCTAGTCTTCTCCCCCAAACCTGTCTATACCTGAACGATGGCTGATCTAGTGACGCTGGCGACCTGTAACTTGAACCAATGGGCTCTGGACTTCGAGGGCAACCGCGACAGGATCATTGAGAGCATCCGCATTGCCAAGGAGCGCGGCGCAAGCTTCCGGACCGGCCCCGAGCTCGAGGTCACCGGCTACGGGTGCCTCGACCACTTTCTCGAGCGCGACACCTTCCTGCACTCGTGGCAGGTTCTTGCAGACATCCTCAGCGACGAGACATGCCATGGCCTCATCATTGACATCGGCATGCCGATCATGCACAAGGGCATCCGGTTCAACTGCCGCGTGATCTGTCTGGACGGCAAGATCTTGATGATCCGGCCGAAGGTCTGGCTCGCGAACGACGGCAACTACCGCGAAATGCGCTACTTCCTTCCCTGGCCCGAACGCAAGGTCGACAAGCTCGTGCTGCCCACGCGCATCGAGCGCGTCACGGGCCAAACCTCGGTCGTGTTCGGCGACTGCATCCTGAACGCGGGCAAAACGCGGCTCGGATTCGAGACGTGCGAGGAGATGTTCACGCCGCAGAGCCCGCACATCCAGCAGGCGCTTGACGGCGTCGAGATCTTCACGAACTCGTCGGGAAGCCACCACGAGCTGCGGAAGCTGAACACGCGGCTGCGCCTGATCACCGAGGCCACGCGCAAGTGCGGAGGCATCTACCTCTACGCAAACCAGCAGGGCTGCGACGGCGACCGCCTGTACTACGACGGATCCGCCATGATCATCGTCAATGGCGACGTCGTGGCCCAGGGCAGCCAGTTCTCCCTGAACGACATCGAGGTCGTCACGGCCACCGTGAACCTGCTCGACGTCTGGAGCTACCGCAGCGCGGTGTCCTTTGGCATGCAGACGTTGCAGTCCACGGCGTACGAAGAGATCGACGTCGACTTCAACATCAAAATCGAGGACGAGGAGAAGCCCTCGCACTGGGCGAAGCCCATCGAGCCGCGCATCCACGAGCCGCAGGAGGAGATCGCGCTCGGCCCGGCGTGCTGGCTGTGGGACTACCTCCGCCGCTCGCAAACCGCGGGCTACTTTGTGCCGCTCAGCGGCGGCATCGACAGCTGCTCAACAGCGGTCATCGTCTACTCGATGTGCCGCCAGGTCGTCCGCGAGGCGAAGCAGGGCAACGAGCAAGTCATTGCCGACGCGAGGCGTCTCGCACAGAAAGAGGCGCCCTGGATCCCGGAGGACCCGCGCGAGTTCTGCAACCTCGTGTTCAGTACGTGCTACATGGGCACGCAGAACTCGTCGAAGGAGACGCGCAGCCGCGCCAAGGAGCTCGCCCACGACATCGGCTCGTACCATGTCGACGTTAATATTGACAGCGTTGTGAACGCGTTCATCTCGCTCGTCACGAGCATTTTCGGCAAGACGCCGCAGTACAAGGTCTATGGGGGCACGCCCCGCGAGAACCTGGCGCTCCAGAACATCCAGGCGCGGGTCCGCATGGTTTTGGCGTACACGCTGTCGCTGCTGCTTCCCTGGTTCAGAGGAATCCCGGGCGGACTGCTGGTTCTCGGCAGCGCGAACGTCGACGAGTCGTTGCGCGGCTACCTCACAAAATACGACTGCTCGTCGGCGGATATCAACCCGATCGGCAGTATCTCGAAGAAGGACCTCAAGAATTTCGTGGCATGGGGAGCAAAGGCGTTCGATCTGCCGATCCTCGACTCGTTTGTGAACGCGACGCCCACGGCCGAGCTCGAGCCCACAACCGAGACGTATGTTCAGAGCGACGAGGCAGACATGGGTCTGACCTACGAGGAGCTGAGCGTGTTCGGGCGGCTGCGCAAGATCAACCAGCTCGGCCCGTACTCAATGTTCATGAACCTCAAAAACGAGTGGATCGAGACGATGTCGCTGTCGGAGATCGCGACGAAGGTCAAGCGCTTCTTCTACTACTACGCCATCAACAGGCACAAGATGACGGTCCTGACCCCTTCGTACCATGCCGAGGCATACTCCCCGGACGACAACCGCTTCGACCTGCGGCCGTTCCTTATCAAGCCGTTCCCGTGGGCCTTCAAGCTGATAGACAAGTACGTGTCGAGACACGGCGACGATGCGAAGAAGACCGACTAAAGACGCTGCATATTTACTTACTTACTTTAACCTCCGATTTGCTCGAGCGGTCGGTACCGGAGCTGCTTATACGCTGCCCAATATGTACTTACGAGTTTCCGGACTCTGGCGAACTGCAAGCTCCAATGACGCACGAAGGCCGGGCTCACGAAATGCTGAACCCAAATATACATTAAAGCTCGCCCGCAACGCACTGCCCATTTAAATGCACTCGGCCCGTTTACTCGGCCCGTTTAGTGCACGGCTCACGTCCGGAGCTGGCCAAACTTCGGCACAATCTGGATCGGCTTGCCGTTGCGGTTCCAAAACTCGTGCACGGCAATGGCGACTTTTGCAGGAGCATCTTCCTGGATATAATGGCCAGCCTCGTTGACCGGCATGAGCTGGAACTTGCCCTGCATCTGGGCCGTCGTCAATGCAGTGTCAAGGCGGCCGACGCCAGCCAGAATGAGCAGCCGCGCTGCCGGCGCCGTCACAAAGTACTCGTCGAGACGCTCGAACCACCCGTTCCAGCAGCTCTCCGTTAAGCTGAGATTCAGTTTCCAAACAAGCCTGCCCGTCGCGGGGTCTCTTTTCAGCAGCGGCGGCACGGAAATCCGCGCCGATCTCTTGTTCCTGAGCAGGTTGCCCTGGTGAAGGTGCCAATTCACCGCCTCGTCGATGCTGCTGAACGAGCTCGGCCACGTCCGCAGCAGACTATGCATTCTGCTCAGCGACTGCGTCGCGTAGCCCTCGACCGCGTCCACGACTACGAGGCCGCGCACGTCGTAGTGCGACGGCTTCGACTTATAGTTTGCGTATTTGGCCATGAGCGTTCCGCCCATCGAGTGGCCGAGAAGTAAAAGATGCAAAGTGCCTTCCTGCGGAAGTGTATGGGCCAAAACGCTTTCTAGATCGTTCTGCAGCGTTTCGAGGTCCAGGTCTGTGATGGTGTGGTGGTTTCCACTTTCGGGTTCGAGCGGCTCGGTGAGCCCGTGGCGGCGAGCGTCGAACGCAACAAACCCCAGATCGGGCTTCAGCTTGCTCAGCTGTGCGAGGAAAACGGCGAACGTAAGTGCACAGCTTCCGATGCCGTGGTGGCATACAATGAATCCCTCACCATTAGTGGCTGGCTTGAAGTAGACATTGAAGCGATAGCCGTTAGCATCGACTGCTAATTGCTGAGCTCCCTCAATGTCCATGGCTAACGGCAACTGCGATAAAGCTGACCTCGAAACTCTGGGTAAGGGCACACCCGGATTAGGCAGCCTATAATTGCTGAGAATACGACGCTGAGCGACGGCAGCCGGTGAAATATTCAGACACAAGATGGGGATTGAGTCTAATACTCACATATACAATATATATATATATATTTAGAACTCCGCACGAGTGTGCAGGATCTCCAAAGACGCGGATGCATACAATAAGATGGAGATCAATACTAGATAAGAACATACATAAGCCCGCAGATGCCGAAACGAATGTGAGCGGACTAAATTTTTCGTGATGAAAGAGCTTTACAAGTCAACACTTCTGCGCAAGCTCTTGCGCGGTAGAGCCTGCATCAACGCAGCCACCTCGTACCGTGAACTTCTCTATGAAAGTAAATGCGTTATTGTGTACTTAAACTGAATTCATCATCGTGTCCCATCACAACTTACCCTTTTTGAACTGATCCTCCGTGACTCCTTTGCCCATGGCTGCTGTCGATGTCACACCACCGGTGAGTGTTTTGAGAATCTCGTCAATATACTCGGCGCCCGACCACTGCTGGTGCTTCACGACATCGACGCCGAGTTCGATCTCCTGCGACTGGATGTCCTTGCCGTAGGCCTGCATGCCGCGCTCGGAGTAGCCCTTCGCGAACGACGCGCTGGCCAGGGCGTTCGTGTGCAGGCCGGCCAGGGTGATGAACTGCCACACGTAGCCGAGCTTGGCCAGGCGGTCGATGTAGGTGCGCTGGTCCTCGACCGACATCGCCGTGGTCCAGTTGAACGACGGCGACAAGTTGTATGCGAGCCACTGATCCGGGAACGCCTGTTTGACGCCCACGGCGAACTCCTCGGCCTGCTTGTAGTCCGGCAGCTTCGACTCCATCCAGATCAGGTCCGCGTAAGGAGCGTACGCACGGCCGCGGTTCACGGCGCACTGCGTGCCGCCCTTGTAGCGGTAGTAGCCCTCGCGCGCACGCGGCTTCTCCCAGTCGAAGTAGATGTCCGCGCCCGTGAGCTGCTTCGCGATCTTGCGCGCCTCGGCGTTCGACGTGTTCGAGAGCGGCGTAATCTTCTGCTGCACCTCCGCGATCAGCTTGTCCTTGTTCGGGTAGGACCCGGCCTTGATGTGGTCGATCACGGCCTCGTGGAACAGCTTCAGGCCGGCCTTCTCGGTCCACTCGACCTCGACCTTGCCAAGCGCGTCGCCAACAACGCCCTTCGCCTCGGCCTCGTTCATGACGTCAACAAGCGGCAAAACGTCCGGGTTTGTGCTGCCCACAATGAAGTAGTGGTCGCGGTAGTCGATCGTCGACGTGATCAGCGTCGCGGCCTCCGAGTCCGTGCGTGCGACGCACAGCAGGTTCGACCCGAAGGTGTCGGCAGCAGCACGAATCGTCACAAGACGGTTGATGTGCTCCTGGATCGGCACAAGCACCTTGCCGGCCATGTGGCCGCACTTCTTCGTGCCCGGAGCCTGGTCCTCGATATGGATGCCCGCGGCACCGCGCTCAATGAACATCTTCGTGAGCTTGAAAATAGCCGTCAAGCCGCCGTGGCCCGTGTCGGCATCGGCCACAATCGGGCGCAGGTAGTCGACGTACTGGAGCTTGCTGCGCTCGCTGACCGGGACCGAGAGGCGCGCATGGCGCTGCTTGCGGTCGTGGAACAGCTGGGCAAACCAGAGGTGCTCGACCTTGTTCGGCACGGTGTCCATGGGGTAGTCGGCGAGATCGGGCGACGGCTCGTTCGAGGTCGAGGCCGTGGACGACGACTGCCAACCAGAGACGTAGACCGTGTCGAGGTACTTCGCCATTTGCGTGACCTGGACGGGATCAAGAGCACCGTACGTGAAGCTCGCGGTCTTGCTGGCCGCGCGCTCCTCGAGGATTTTGTACAACTTGTCGGCCTGCTGGCTCGACGGGAAGCTAATTGGCAACGTGCCGCGCTTGTTCACGATTTGGTCGGCCGTGTACGCGCGCTTCGTATGCCTCCAGCGGGGCTCAGACCACCACTTTTTAACCTGAGCAATCTCGTTTTGGAAATCCTGTTCTTCTTTCTGGAGATCAATGCTCATCTTGAATCAATTTGCAGGGTTGCTGTTTCCACCGGGGCAGCCAAGCCCGTTTATATACACATTCTCGATTGACACATTCTTAGTCGGCTTTCATGCCAAACCCTGGCCAGCGACTTACCCCAAGATAATTCCGAGGCGTTCTCCGAGATATCGGAAATGGTGGCGATGCCGGTGCTGAGTACGGCCTCCAGACGCGAAAAACGGCGGCTCGCACCACGGATAATTCAGCATGGAGAACTAGCGCAAAAATTGGGCCCTGCGGCGGCGTGCTTTCGGCCCAATCGCAAGACTGGCTGTGCGTGTGTTCGCACCGAGTACCTGCGTATAGGGGCTAGGGCGCGAATCTACGTTGAAGCCTTTCCCCACATCGTTGCCGATGATCAGGGTCAGATGCGTCCTCGCTGCGCTCTGGGCCGGGCATCGGGCTCGGATTTGCCATACATCGTGACTCATGAAGCGCGGGCCTCGAGCGCCCGACAACGGACTTTCTTCGTTTCGCTTGTCATGCTGATTCATTTGTAGTAAAAATTATGAAGCTCCGTGACAAACGCTGCGTCGCTCCGCAGTACCGCTCGGTAACATGTAAGCTAGAGCAAGGCGGATATTCTACATGCACGTAAAAATAAACGACCGAACCGAGTCGAGCCACAACTCCTAACCGGCCAGCAAAATAAGCATAACAAAGTCTCACATAAATTGTAAAAAAAGAAATAAAAATACAAATTTGCTAATACACAACGTTTATTCTGCAGATCAACGGTGCCCCAACGAGCTGCAAATGAGTCACCCATAAGCGGGCAGACGCGATCCACCAAAGGACAATTAATCGAGCAACCACAGCAATTTGTAGCCACCAGAAGTAAACCGGTTTGCTCAAACTAATAAACAAGCTAAGATAACCAGCCTTGAAGCACACAGTAAAGCGCGCTCGGACGGCACGCAATAAGCCACGCTAAACTACACCGCACTAAATAATCTGCAACTCACAAGCATACAACATGACGCGATCCACAGCACACTACTGAAACAAACCCACGACCAGGCCACAGCGTTGTCTAAGCCACCTTCGCCACGTTTGGCTTTCGTGCCACAAACGACTTACGCGGTGCACTCTACCCGGGACCGTCATTGGCCCGGCGAAATGAGGACCGCGGCTTGATAAGCACATGTGACGCGAGTGTCCAATTTTCGCCACACCCGTGATACGGCCAGTATTGGCGTAACAGAGCGCCCGCTGACGTCAATCGTGGGTTGTGGGTGAACTTGCCTCTCGATTTGTGCGTGTACCGCGAAGCGTCTGTTCAGTTTAAATTATACAGAGTTGTTACGCGCCTCGCCCACTCGCAAGGTGCACAAGGAAACTGTTCCACAGTACTAAGCGGAGGACGCGTTCATCTGGCACGCCATGGCTGACGTCTCGCAACCGTCGAGCTTGACTCTCGAGCCCAACCCATTTGAACAATCGTTCGCTTCAAAGGCCCAGGAGCACGCCGCTCTGAAGGGGACGCACGCCGAAGAAGACAATGGCTCCGGGGTGCGCGCCGACGGCGGTCGATTTCCCTCCTCGACCGAGGCAGCGGCGCGGCACGGCCCAGCCAAGGAAGACGACCCCAACGTAAATGATCCGGCGAAGAAAGGCCGCCCGATCCCGGGGATCGACAAAATTATGACCCCAATGCCGCTCATACCGGGCGCTGTACACCACGCTCCAGCTGGTGGGTTCCAGTACCCCCTGAACCTCATCAACGTGGCCAGCCCGTCGCGCTGGTCGAAACAGGGACCCTATACGCCTTCGATCGCTGGCACACCAACATACGAGGGCTACAATGCAATCACGGACCAGATGCAGCACGTCCCTGGGGTTCCTAACGTGCCCGGCGGCGTGCCCGGCGGAGTGAACGTGCCTGGAGGTGTGAATATTCCTGGTGGTGTGAGCGTACCTGGTGGTACGAATATGGCCAGCGGTGTACCAAGTGCATCTGGAGTTGGCCGTGCAGGAGACTCGCCCGCAAATGTTGCTAACGGGCCTCAGGGCCCGATGATCACCCCATTTGGAGGCGCCTACGGCAGTGGGATCAGGGGTCCTCTGCCTCTCGACAGCCCAGGCGTGATGATGCCAATGCCCCCCGGCGTGATGTTTTCCCCGGTTGCTTCGCAGGCGCAGTTCCCATCAGCTCAGAGACCCATTCCGGGTGCACCGCTTGGCGACGCGGGCTCGCGCAGCGGCTCGGCCCAGATGTCGCAGGGACCGCCAGTCCAGCGCATGATGCACGCGCAGGCTCCTCCGGGCGCGCGGCACAGTGATGGCACGCCGCAGGGCCTGAACACGGCGGCCAACAGTCTCTATACGCTAAGCCAGGAGGGTCACCCCGGTGCGCTGGACCGCAAATCGCGAGACGAAGCGCACGCGGACCACGGCTCTGACCACGGCAGCTTTAATGCGACCTCGCGGCGCCAAAGCGAGCTGCACGCGCGGCCCGAGAACATTCCGCCGCGGCTGTCGGTGTCCTACGACTCTGCGCACGCGAAGCAGTCACCGCCCGTGTCAAGAAAGCGGTCTGCGTCCTCGTCGATTAGTGACACTTCGGATATTAAGGAAGAGCTGGACTCGAAACGGCGGAACAGCGGCGCCGCGTCTGCAAACGGCGCCGATCTCGATGACAACGAACGTCGCAAGATGTTCCTTGAGCGTAACCGCATCGCTGCGATCAAGTGCCGTCAGAGGAAGAAGCAGTGGGTCAACGAACTCAAGAGCAAGGCAGATATTTATTCACAGATGAGCGACGACCTGCAACGGGACAACCAGAAACTGAAGTCTGACCTCGAGCAGCTGCGGCAGTTCATCCTCACCTACCACGACGTGAGATCGATCCCGCACAATGTTCTCAGTATCATCAACTACTCGCAGGGCATAGCTGAGACCGGGGCGCCTGGCGCGAACTCGTTCAGCTCTCACCAGAAGGCGCCGCAGGCTGCGCACCACGCGCAGATCCCCGTGGACGTGAACGGCCAGTTGAGCGGCCTGGATCCAGGAGCTCAGGAGAATGCGCAACACATTTGACGGCCATTTTGCTTTCTTACTTTATTTATTAAATTGATTTTAATCAACAATTACTTGCAAGTTCGGTTGTTCGCCAGGAAACTCTGAATGGAGCAGTTTGCATTTTCATGTGTGCCATACTTAACATGATACCGCTTATATGCATACATGCATAACATGATAAAGTACGTAACATGATAGCACCCGTAACATGATCGAGGCATACTAACTAGCGTGGGTAGCGTAAGCGTTAGCTGCTTAGCATGTTAACTAACGGGCGACATAAGCTAACCCACGCATAACATGATAAGTAACATGCACGACGTGCCGCCGACCATGTTAATTTTGCTGAGTAAGGCGAAACCGACTGGAACCACAAACGCAGCGCGTCACAAACTACTTCGCAAACAACCACAAACAGTCCATTGAGAGCTCGCGTTCTGGCATGTATGCGGGACTGGTCAGAGTCCGAGAAGCAGTGGATCCAGAGTGAATTGGACCAGTACTTGAGCCCGGAGCTCATCTGTTCGCGCGAAGAGAGCTACGCGTCGAAGCTGTACTACCTGAGCATCCAGCAGGCCCAGGCGCTTGCCAACGAGGTTTTCGGCTCCGAGAACTGGACGCTGGCAGTGAGAAACGAGAGTCTGGAGTACACCGGAGCCGGTGAGCCCGGATCCGACGAGTTCACGGCCGGCGCGACATGCTGTGTACGCGTCACGCTGCGCAACGGGGCCTTTCGAGAGGACGTGGGGTTCTCGCAGGCCTCGGCGCCCAGCAAGGACGACGCTATTCGAAAGGCGAAGTCAATTGCGAAGTCGGATGCTACGAAACGGGCATTCAGACAATTCGGAAACACCTTAGGGAACTGCCTGTACGATCACGAGTTCACGCAGTTCCTGGCTACCCTCACCTGATCTGCGAGGCCAGGTCGAAGCCAAGGCGAACTGGGGTCCGTATGACACATTCCGGAGGGGAGCAGAATGCTGCAGTCGAGCGTGAACTGGAACGCGATCTCGCGCGCGGGCAGACTCGCGAGATCCACGGCGTGATATTCGATATGGACGGCACGCTCTGCCTTCCCCAGAACTACATGTTCAAGGAGATGCGGGACGCTCTGGGCATCACGAAGGCAACCGATATTCTCGACCATGTGCATTCACTGCCCGAGCCCGCGCAGGAGGAGGCCCAGGAGAAGCTCCGTGACATCGAGAGGCGCGCCATGCACAAGATGCAACCCCAGCCGGGGATCAACGAGCTCATGGACTACATTGTTGCGAACAAGCTCAGCACAACGATCCTGACGCGCAATTTCCCGATCCCGGTCGAGCACCTGCGCACTAATTTCCTAAAAGACTACCCCATGGAGCCCATAGTCACGCGCGAGTTCCGGCCACCGAAGCCCGCGCCCGACGGGATCTTCTTCATAGCCAAGGCCTGGGGCAAGAACCCGCACAACCTGATCATGGTCGGTGACTCGATAGATGATATTCTCGCCGGCCATAACGCGGGCTCGCTTACTGTCCTGCTCCGCAATGAAACGAACGCTGCTCTTGCAGCCAGACCAGAGGTGACCTACGTCATTGACTCGCTGCCCGAGCTAATTCCGATCCTTCAGGCGCTCGCCAAATAGGAGCTCACATGAAGGCGTATAAGGCCTCGGTTTGAACGATGCCTTGTATTGAGCTGGGTGCCAAGCATCTCAGCGGTCTTTGATTGGCTACATTTGGGACTGCCTTGCGCAATTTGGATTGCCCTGCTTCACATTTACAATGCCTTGCGTCGTCTTGCAATGCCTTGCATCATTGCACAGCCTTGTATCACAGCTGCATAGCCCTGTTTCAAGACCTGGGCCACTTTCAGCGCCCGCTTCGGGGTTCGTCGTGAACGTGAATGCTACAAATTAAGGACTAGTTAGAATTATGCAACCACATAACTGTCCATGACTGTTTGGTACCGAACGCCTTTGAAGGGCGCCGCGCCCTGAGCTCTAAGCTTCTGCGGCGTTATGTAGATGCTTTTGACCGTTGTGCGGCTGGGGACGCGGCCGAGAAGACTGTAGCGAACGTCGATGCACAGCGGCGACACGGGTTTGCCGTCCTCGTCTGTTGCCAGGGCGTGCAGCATGGCATTCCACCCCATGGGAACTGTTTTTTGGAAGCGCAGCTCGCAGCGCTGCGGGTTCGAGACGCTGAAGTCTCCGCTCGTCGTGCTCAGCTCCTTGATCAGCTTCGCACCAGGCGGGAAGAAGACGTACGCGACCAAGCCCGAGACGTGCTCGACCTTCGCGTCGATCGAGGTCGACAAACGGACCTGGAACGAGCCGTCGCCCTCGGCGCTGTCAAATCTGCGTAACTCCGCGGCAACGGGACCAGCCTCTTTTGCGACGACTCTGTAGTTCGCTATGACGCTCTCGCCATCCGCTGGAACGAACGTGAGCGTTCGCCCATTCGACGCCTCGAACTTGTCGAGATCCACGCACGGGTGGAGCTGCGTATGCCTTGGACTTACTGCCGAGCCCTCGTTTGGCAGCGAGATCGTGACCTGCGGCAGCCCGCTGAGCCTGGACAGGAGCTTGATCTCGCCATGCAGCTGTACACGGGATGCCCTCGAGGAAACCACTGGAGAAGAAGAAGCGAACGCGTGGGAGGACCTGGACTTGGACTTCGCGCCCACAACGAGCTTCGCGTGCTCAATAATGTCGACAAACAGCTCTTCCTTAGCATGCTTGACCTGGCTACGCCGCCAGGGCACCTCCCAGGGCACGAGCGCGTCCGGAATCTCCTGCCCGCTGATGTTCCCAGTGCCGGGCGTCTTTCCCTGTGATGCGGCGCCCACGGCAGAGTGCGACGAGGCTAGGTTCGCGTTGCTCATGAGCTTGGTGAGGAAGTCGTCTTTGTACACGAGCTGATTGATGATGTTCGGCTCGGCGATCCGCGGGAACCCCATGTCGAACATCTCGCTCAATATAAGAATGATCTCGGGCCGGTGCTCGTTCACAACAATCGGCGTGAGCCGCGATTTGAGGTACAGCTCGAGCACCTCTACCAACCGCAGCGAGAGCTGCTCCACGAGAAGAGGCACCACCGTGGACTCGAAGGGCACAAAAAAGTACAGACTGTTGTGCTTGAGCAGGTGGAGCAGCTGCTTCGCGGTGACTTCGAACGTCTGTGCCTTGTCACTGCTCCTTGAGGCGGCCGCGACGTACGAGCCGAATTGGAACGGCGGGACGGCAGCTCCATTAATAGGGAAGGAGAGGAGACACTTGCCATCATCGCTCAGGATATACACGCCGTCCAACATCCCCATGAGGCCCGACCTCTGAACACTGAACGCTGAGCTCGCTGGACACGGAGATCGTGAGATGGCGATGCCGTTGGAGGCAGCATGTGACCACGGCCATCGAGCCCGGGGCCAGAGACGGTGCTCGATTTGAATGCAAACCGTTCGCAAATCGCAACTAATTCAGGAGTTTTGTTCTCGCAATTAAATATTCAGATCTACATATATACGGCATGACGGGCTCAGGCCATGGTGGCCACTCGAGCCCGGGGCCAGAGACGGTGTAGATTTGAACGCTAACCGCTCGCAAATCGCAACGAATTTAGAAGTTTTGTTCTCGCAATTAAATATTCAGATCTACATATATACGGCATGACGGGCTCAGGCCATGGTGGCCACTCGAGCCCGGGGCCAGAGACGGTGCTCGATTTGAACGCTAACCGCTAGCAAATCGCAACGAATTTAGAAGTTTTGTTCTCGCAATTAAATATTTTAGATCTACATATATACAACATGACGTCGGGCTCAGGCCATGGTGAGCACGTCGAACGAGCCCGTGCCGCCCACGATCGGCTTGCCGACAACAATGCGCGCCGAGGGCGACTCGAGCGACTCGTTGTCTCCGTTGAGTAGCGCCTTCGTGAGGAACTGGCACGTGGACTCGAAGCTCATTTTCAGGAACGGCGACGTGCCCGAGTCGAGGCCCTGACGCGAGAACGGCAGGAACGTGCCCTCGCGCGTCATCATGTCGGCAATGAGGTCGAGGTGTCGCTGGTTCACGCTGATGGCGTACGTCTGGAACACGTTCGAGATTTCGTTTACAATCGTCTGGCGTGCGGCCTCGACGCCGTAGGTGTGAAGAACCGCAGCAACGTCGTTCGATGTGATGCGGTCCACCTCCACAAACAGGTCCTCCTCCCACATCGCCCGGAAGTTCACGCCCTCCGTGACCATGACGCGGCCGTCCTTGTGCTGCGTCGGCCTCAAACAGCGCTCGATGTTCTTTGTTTCGCGAACAACCACTTTATGGCACAGGTCCTCGATCAGGTTCACCATCAGCAGCTTCTTCGAGGCCGCCGGGTACTCAAGTTCGAACTCGCACCACTCGCCGTTCTCGTCGTCGAAGTTGAACTTCGACACGGTCCTGTGCATGCCAACAACGGCACGCTGGCGCTCGTTCGCGCTCTGGCTCAGCGCCTCGGCGTTCGCCTTGAACTCGCCAGGACCGGCCTTCTTCGCGTCGTCCTGCTCCGTGTCGCTGTAGTCCGAGTTCTCGGTGTCGGCGGAGTTGCTCGAGTCCGAGTCCGAGTCGCTCTCGGAGTCCGAGCCGGAGCGCGCGTCGCTGTCGTTATCGTAGGCCGTCGGCTCCGCCGCATCGTAGGCGCCAGCCTCCTGGTCCTCTTTCTTCGCAGCAACATCCTCGTCCTCGTCGTCGCTGTGGTCTGACTCGTCGTCGCCGCTGTCTGCACCGAAATTGTCTTCGTTGCCCTCGCCGTCTCCCTCGCTCGTCGATGGCTTTGCCGGAGCGACCTTCGACGATACAAACTGGTTCGGCTTGCCGGACTGAACAACAATGCTTTGATCTATGCGCTTCTGGCGACGGACCTCCTTGGACACCGAGTCCTCGAGCATTGTGAGGAACTTGTTGCTCAGAACCTGCTCAACAAGACGCTGCGACACGTCGTATTCTTGCTCGTACTCGTCTCGGGTATACAGGTTGACGCGAACGGTGTAGGTCCGGACATACTGGTCAGCGCTGTTGAAGCCCGTGTGCTCGTTAACAACAACCTTGTCGATGAGCTGGCTCAAAACGATGCGTGTGACTGCTTTGCAGAACATGTCGGCTTGCTCGTCAGTGACCTTAGGCGTGATGGGCAGCACCATTTGCGGGGTCTTGATGTTCGCGCTTGCCGTCATGATGATCTCGCGCATTCGCGGGATTCCCAACGTCACGTTGGCCGCGCCGTGGCCGGCGAAGTGGAACGTGTTCAGCGTCATCTGTGTAGAGGGCTCACCGATACTCTGCGACGCAACAACTCCGACCTGCTCACCGGGATTCACCGTCGACTGCTGGTACTTCAGCTGCATCAGCGACTTGAAGCGCTTCTTCTGCTTCTTGTCGTCCTTCGAGGGGAACAGTTTATCGGCCTCCTCGTCCAACACCTTTTGGAACACATCACTGACAGAGCCGATGTACCGCGACGGATTGTATACCGAGACAACGGGGTCGTACTTCGTGCTGTCGGGGTGCTTTGCCAAGTGCTTCGCAGCCTTCTTCACGTAGTTCGGCGCCTCGTAGTCGTCGAGCTCGCCGATCTCGTTCTGATCCGGCATGAGCTTGTCCTGCAACGCCTGCATATTCTCAGCACAGAACTTGAACTCGGTGAGGTAGCTCTCCTTCGTGGTGTCAATGGCGTCTCCACCGTACATGAACTGCACGAGTGTGCCATCGCTGTCGCGCACAGTGTTGTCGTACTCCACGCGGACGCCCTCAAGCTGCTTGATCAAGCACCGCTGCAGGTAACCACTGCGCGAGGTCTTGACGGCCGTGTCAATCAAGCCCTCACGGCCGGCCATGCAGTGGAAGTAATACTCCTGGGGCTTGATGCCAGAGTAGAATCGACCAGCAATATATCCTCCTGCACGGACGTGAGTATCAAACGGCTTGAATGACGGAAGCGTCTTGCCGCTTACCATGACCGGCACACGGCGGCCCTCGAGTGCCTGCTGGCCAAGACCACACATGATCTGCGAAACGTTCACGTTGGATCCCTTGGCACCGGAAAGCGCCATGGCCTGCATGCTGTTCTGAGGGAACTTCTTCGCCGTGCCTGCCGGGATACAGGTCGACACGACCTGCGTCGTGACCGAGCTGGCCTTGTTCTGCGTGACGGCATCGAGAATGCCGAGCTTGTCGTCGTCTCGCAGAATCTCTTCCAAACGACGCTTGAACTCTTTCGCGTTCGTCTCCTCGCCCACCGGCATATTCGTCACCTCCAGGGCAGCTTGCTTGCCGACATCGTTCGCCTTCTGCAGAATGTCTCTGCGCCACTGGTCACCGTCGGGCGTCAGTCGCAGGTCGTCCATACCGCACGTCAGCGCGTGGTGCATGTTGAATTTCGTGAACAAGCGCCCGAGCACGGACAGAAGCAGTCCAGCAGTGTCCGGACCGTAGGTCTCGAAAATAGCATGCACGAGACCATGGTCCGCGGCACCATACTGCGACTTATCCAAGATACCAATGAGAAGCTGGCCGTCCTTGAAGACGACCTTGTTCTCCTGCGAGTTGCCCGACCAGTACTCGTTCTTGACCTTGTTCGAGCTCGTGAGATTAAGACCAGGGCGGTCGATAGGACACACGTTCAGGAGCACCGTGCTGATGATCTGCTTACCGGTCCACAGCGGCTCGGGCTTCAAAACGGCCGGTGGCACAAGAAGGACACGGTCGCTGGCGAACTTGTGGTTCTCGGGGGTGACCGACCCATAAATAAGCTGCTGGTACTGTTCTCGCGTGTAGAACGAGTCCTTGCTCGTTAGCCAGATGCCGGCGCTAATATGGTCCTGGATCAGACCACGGAGCGGCTTACCCGAGGTAGGTGTCAGGTACTGGCTGTTCGTGTTCGCGATGAACATGGCCTCTGCGCGAGCCGCCTCGTTCTGGGGGAAGTGCATGTTCATCTCGTCTCCATCGAAGTCTGCGTTGTACGCACCGGTGTTCGCGTAGTGCAAGCGCAGCGTCTTCTCCTTCGGCAACACGCGGACCATGTGGCCCATCATCGACGCTTTGTGCAGCGTGGGCTGGCGGTTCATGAGCACGACGTCGCGGTTCCGAATGTGCCTGAACACCTTCTTGCCAACTCCAACTGCGCCGGCGCTGCGGCCGAGGCTTGGCGTCATGAGCTGGTTCGCAATGGCAGTGCGCTGCTCGAGAGTCATGTTCGCGAGCGAGACCTGCTGGCCGCTCTCGTTCTGGACCATGGTGGCACCCGGCCAGGTATCCGGGCCATTGATCACGGCCTTCCTGAGCTCCTCGAAATTATGGCTTGTGACCGGCTCAGGATACGTGAGCTTCACGGCAAACACGGGGGGCACGCCGATCTCATTAGTCTCCAAGTTTGGATCGGGAGAAATGACCGAGCGCGCCGCGTAGTTCACTCGCTTGCCCATCATGTTTTTACGGAACAAACCTTCCTTGCGCTCGAGCGTCTGCTTGATGCCCGGCAAGGGCAGCACGCCGCCGGTGTTCGACTGGTTCTTCGTGTTGTCGACAAGGCCGTTGTAGTCGTTCTGGAGCTGGATGAACTGGTTCACCAGCTGCGTGAGAGCCAGCTTCCGGTCAGCGGGGCTGGCCTCCTTGTCGACCTGCAGGGCCACGAGCGCGTCCTTCGCGTCAAGAATACGAGTGGATGTCTGCAGGATCCGCTGGAGCAGCTCCGTCAACGGGTTCATGTGGATCTCGTCTCCGAGCTCGCTCGGCAAGCGGAACCGCGTGGGGGGCACAACTACGTAGTTCGCAAAGAACATGTCGGCGCTCACGTACTTGTTGCTGGGTCGCGAGTTGAACATGGCTCTGCACAGCGACTGCTCGGACCTGAACACGCTGCGGAGCGTGTTGCAGACCTCGATGCTATTCATGAACCGGTTGCCGTGCTGGCTCTTGAGCCGGACCTCCATGGGCGCGAGCGGCTCCTCGATCTCGTTGGCCTCGGCGTTCGTGCGCGCCTTGGAGTCGCCATTGGCGTCGGCCATGACGGCAGGCCGGTCGCCGCCCTTCGCCTTGTTATGATTCAGCTGCTTTTCAGTAAGCCCCGTCTCGAAGATCTTCGTGAGGCCGTCCTTGCGGTACTTCGGGCTGTACATGCCGCACTTGTCACATCTTGGGCGCGACAGCAGCTTGACCTGCAGCTCCTTGAGCACGATCTTGCGCTCCTCGTAAACGGTTGGCGTCATAAGACCCTTTGGCGTGGAGAAGCCCGATTCGATGGCCTCGCGGATCTTCAGGTTCACAAACGCCTCGCGCGCGTCACGCATGTCCAGGCTCTTGTTGTCCTTGGCCCTGCGCGCACTGCCGGAGTCGTCCTCGGCCTCGGGCACGTCCTGATCCGCCATGTCGGCGTCGCCGGTGACCTGCGACGAGGCCGTGATGTCGCCGACCTGAGAGGCCTCGAGAATCAAGCCGTGCTGGAGCAATCGCAGCTTGCACTCGAACAAATGTGACTCGAGCGCGCCGAGCTTGAAGTGGTGGCAGTACAGGCACGAGGATCTCAGGAGCATGTACATCTGCGGGAAGAACATCGGGTTGTAGGCCGGGACCGGCAGATGGATGTGGCCGACATGGCCCATGCATCGCTTTTCGTCGAGACCGCAGGTTGCGCAGAGATTGCGCGAGAATGCGCCCAATGAGAGGTCGTAGAGGCCGCCCGTGACGGGGTGGCCGAGATTGTCGAAGACCTCCGGGCTGACGATCTGCTTCACAGACAGCCGCTTGATTTCCGGGCCCTGCAAGAAATTGAACTTGACCGAGTCAATCGTCGACCCGACTGGCGATCCAATGTCCATTTTCAGTCCTGCGCTCGCGAAGTCCCCGAGAGTGAAAAAATCTAGGGCCGATCCGAGCTCTTGCCCTTGTCCACGACGATTTGTCTGCCCTTACAATCGCTGGGAGGAAAAAAAAGTTCATTAATAAGGCGTGAGTAACAAGTGCCTGAAATTTGGCCTCGCTTAAGGGCGAGGGCCGACGGCGGCTCCTGCACGTGAAGAGTTCAGAGCGCAGCTGTGTCGCCGGTTCGCAGTGTTTCGAGGCATGAAAGTGCACTGCGCAGCTTCCACGAGAATTGCCCGGCGGTTCGCGTCATCGCGTCGCATAGTCCAGCCCTCGTCGCCCAGCGGCATCCCGCTGCGCCGCATCCTGCAGCCCGTCTTCCCGCTGCCCCTGCGCGACTCGGCCCAGCAGTGGACAAAGCGCAACCAGCTCAGGCAGGCCGAGTACGCGCTGCTCGACTGCGTCGATCTCGGCCCGACCCAGGATACGCGCCCGTTTGCCGTCGAGTCACTGGACGTCCCCGTCGAGGTGGCCCCTGACTCGATCCGCTCGCGGCAGCACAGCAAGGGCCCCTTTTTCATGAACGAGCTCGAAGTCAAAAAGCACATGTCCGATTCGACCGGCCCCGAAAAGCACGTTGTTCTCGTGCACGGCTACGGCGCCTCGAAGGGCTACTTCTACCGAAATTTCAAGCCGATCGCGGCGACGCACACACTGCACGCCCTGGACTGGCTCGGTTACGGCCTCTCGACGCGGCCAATGCCGAAGCTGCCGAAGTTCCGCGACCGCGCAGACGGCGTGCGGTACGCCGAGAGCTGGTTCCTCACGCCCTTCGAGAGCTGGCGCAAAGAGCGCGGGATCGAGAAGTTCACGTTCGTGGCTCACTCGCTCGGCGCATATCTGGCGTGTGCTTACGCCCGCATGTTCCCCGAGCGCGTCGAGAAGCTGATCCTGGTGTCGCCTGCGTCGGTGAACCGCACGTCGGTCTCGATCCCCGGCGAAATGTTATATGCCGAGGCCGAGCGGGCGCAGATGCTGTCGCCGATCACGGCAAGGCCTCCGCGGACTCCGCCATGGTTCAACTGGATGTGGGAAAAACACTGGAGTCCGTTCTCGTTGGTGCGCAACACGGGAATCTGGGGCCCTAAGCTCACATCGGGCTGGACGTACCGCCGCTTCTCGAGGCTGCCCGCTCAGGACCAGAAGGCCCTGCAGGACTACTCATACCGCATGTTCAATGCCTCCGGCTCGGGCGAGTACCTTCTAAACTACTTTCTGGCCGCCGGCGGCGTAGGTAGATGGCCGCTGGCCGAGCGCCTGGCCGAAGTCAAGTGCCCGTCCCTGTGGCTGTATGGAGAGCACGACTGGATGGATGTGAACGGGGGCAAAGAAGCCGTTAAGCGCTTGCACCAATACAACCAGGAAGCGCTTCTGGAGACCATTCCTCAGAGCGGACACCATCTTTACCTCGATAACGAGCGCACGTTCAACAGCCATGTTCTCAGCTTCCTTGAAAAATAGGGGGTGTGGAAACATGAAGGCGCTAAAAATCAAGCATCTTAGAAATTTGTGCAACATCTGATTGCGCAGATGGCAATTTTGTTTTACTGTATATATGTATATCTAGACTCTTTCTTGATAAACCGCACGCAACGCACAGTAGCATTCACAGCACGCGAGTCCGGCACGCAAGCGCACCCACTCACACGTCACAAGCACCCGAAGTTCGTCTATAGATAATAGTGAGCGTATATGTGTATACTTAGTTTCGTTGTTGAAATATAAAAACATCTCTCATCAGAGAGCGCCTCAGGCATTCTTGAACGCCTCAGCAATGCCATCCTTGTACTCAGCTCCGATCTTCTTGCGCTGCACCTTCTGCGCACTCGTCACGAACCCGTTCTCGGGCGTCCACTCCTCGTCGCTGAGTGTGATGCCAGCCAGCCACTCGACTGGACGCAGGTCGTTCGACTTCGCGGTTTCCTGCAGCGACGACAGAATCGCGCTGTTCAGCTTCTTATCATGCACCAGGCTTTCGGAGTACTCTAGGTTGTTCTCAGCAGCAAAGTCCTTGACGGCGCCCTCGAGGGGAACAACAACCGCCACGGGCTTTGCGTGCTCGCTGTCAGCAAACACGCAGATGCTATTCACAAACTTGTCGGATCTGTAGATGGCCTCCAAGCGCTCCACGGCAACATACTCGCCGTTCAAGGTCTTCACAAGGTTCTTCTTACGGTCGACCACGCGGACCTTACCTTCGCTCGTGATCTCGCCGATGTCGCCAGTCTTGAACCAGCCATCCTCACTATAAGCCTCTTTGCTCTCTTTCTCGTTCTTGAAGTAGCCGGGACTGACACACGGGCCCTTCACCCAGATCTCGCCCTGGTCGTTCTTGGAGAAGTAGCCCGCATCAGGAACGTCCACAAGCTTCAAGGTTACCGACGGTACGATTTCACCAGTGGAGTCCATGTCCATGTGCGCCGGGTCCATGATAGCGCACATTGCGTTCGTCTCAGTGAGTCCGTAGCCCATGATGAGCGGCGCCAACAGGACGTTGATGAATTCTCTAGTGTTGCGCGACACAGGGGCACCGCCGTTCATCATGAACTTCAACCTGCCACCAGTGGCCTCCTTGATGTTCTTGAAAATCAGCGAGTCAAGGAAGGACACGGGCAAGTGCCACGCCTTCAAGTGCTGCTTAAGCTTGAACGCACCCCAGAACACCTTCTGCGTGACTCCAGGAAGCTTCGAGACCTTCGCTATAATTCCCTTCTTGACAGCTTCAAGGACCGCCGGCACACCAACGAGAATCGTTGGTCTCAGTTCACGCATGTCGCCCTTGCAGTTGCGCATGTTTGTGTCAGAGATGGTCTTTGGCGTGCCGTATCCAAGAGCGGCGCCCCACACAAATACACTCAGCTCTGCTGTGAACTCGAAAATGTGCGCCAACGGCAGGATCGCCAAGAAGACGTCTCCTGTGTGAACGAATTTCGTGCTGACGTTTCCAGCAGCACCGGCAACACCGGCAACCACGGTTTTGTGCAGCAGAATAACACCCTTCGGCGGGCCCGTAGAGCCTGACGTGTACATGATGCAGCAGATATCCTCAGGCTTCGGCGGGTGGTGCTCCACGGGATTCTCCTTACCAAGGTTCACGAATTCCGTGAACGAGTAGACCTTGATGCCGCCATTCTTGCCCTCGAACTCCTTGATTGTCTTCTTCTGGACATCGTTCAGCTCGCCCTCCGAGTCGCGGTACACAACAACCTTGATGCTTGGCGCGTCCTTCAGGACCCTGGCGAGGTTCGGCATGTTGTCCTTGTCCAGCAGAATACCGCGCGTGCCGGTTTGGTTGATACTCTCCCGGAGTCCCTCAATGCCGAGCGTGTCGTAGGCAGTGACGAGCGTGATGTTCTGCGAGGTGCATGCGAGCGCCGTCTGCATCCACTCACGGCAGCTCTTCGAGTACAGGTGGAACCTGTCCTTGCCTGGCTCGAGGCCCGACGCCACCATTGCCGAGCCAAGGGAGTCGCGCGTCTTCTGGAACTCGCCGAACGTCTCCCAATTGTACCCACCAAGCTCGTAGTACTGCCAGTCCTTCTTGACCTTCTTGTCCTCACCATTGATCTTCTTTGTGACCTCGCGCGTCTCGACGTGCATCTTGATGAACTTACGCTGGCCCAGCAACGGCTCCTTGTAATACTTCTTGACGCCGGCCTCCACAAGCTCGTGCACCGTCTTCACGTTCATGCCTGGCGGAGACTCAAACGGCTTGTCCTTGGCCTGGTAGCTGCGAATGAGCGCGCTCTCGCCCTCATGTTCAGGAGGTCCTACTTTAACTGCGTATCCGCCCATGTTCCAAGAAAAACCTCGTAACTGTGTTGCGGTCTATCGTGTGCTGTGAGACTTCGATCGTCGCGTTAAGTACCCCACTTCCATTATCGGGTTGGGGTTATATAAACCATTGCTGGGGCTCTCTATAGGAAACCGTTGGGCCCAGAATCCGGAAGGCGGTAATTCTGGACGGTGCGTGGTGGGGTTGGCTTAGGGGAATTGGGAGGGGCCGTAGTGGCCGATAGGGGCGTATCACGTTCTGTGGGAGTCGCGCGGTTTTTCGAGCGTATCACGGGTTTGTAGGTGTATCACGGCGTTGTAGGCGTATCCCGCAATTTTATGCGTACTACGAGTCGCCAAACGTATCGCGGCGTTCGAAACATCGCGACACGATACGGTGAGCCGAGATCACGTAAAGGCCCAAACACCGGCTAAGGCTGTACACAGTACACAAAAGTTGCGCGTCTACGAGAGACGTGATGAACGGGCTCGGATCTGGTGGTTCGCTTTTCGGAAGCCAGGGAACTCAGCAAACAACTGGGTTCGGCAACCAGTCCCAAACGCCGCCCGCGGGTGGCTTTGGTCTGAACGCCAAGCGCACGCAGTCGTTCACGACGCCAGGAACCTCGGGCGGGCCGTTCGGCGCCAGCAACGCAGGTACCGGTACATCTTTTGGCCAAAACAAAAGCTTCGGAGGCTCGGGAGGTGGTCTCTTTGGTAATACGAGCCAGCCCGGAGGCTCCTTTGGCGCTGGTGCCAGCACACCAACAGGCACGAGCAGCACAAACACAGGCTCAGGGCTGTTTGGATCGAATCCCTCGAACTCTACGGGATCAGGTGGACTTTTCGGATCCAACGCTTCAAATACAACCGGCTCGGGTGGACTTTTCGGCTCGAATACGAGCACTCAGCCCAACCAAGGTGGTGGACTCTTCGGTTCCAATACGACCTCCCAGCCAAGCCAAGGCTCTGGTGGCTTGTTTGGCTCGAGCACGAACAATCAGGGGTCTGGAGGGCTTTTTGGGGCAAATAATTCTACAGCGAGCACGAGCAATTCCGGTGGGGGACTGTTTGGAAACAACACAGCCGGAGCGGCCAACTCGGGCCAGAAGCCCTTGCTAGGTCAGAGCGCGGCTCCATTTGGCCAGCAGAGTCAGCAGGCCACGACCGGCGGACTGTTTGGTAACTCAGGCACGGGCAGCACATCCGGTGGCCTCTTTGGCGGGAGCTCAAATACCGGAACCAGCAGCCTTTTCGGCAAGAGCAACCTTGGAGGCACCACCGGAACAGGCCTTAACACGGGAGGCCTTAATGCGAACTCGGGGTCTTTATTTGGATCTGCGCAGCAGCCCCAGCAGCCCCAGCAGCAGGGCCAGCAGCAGCCTCTGATAGCTTCTATCGAGCAAGCTTCGTTCAGCCTGCAGGGGGTAGCTCCGTCTCAGAAGCTGTACACATCTTTGTCCGTGCAGGGATCTAAACGGAGTGCGCACGAGGCCGACATCTATAATTACGAGTCGAAGGTTCCAGCGGCGCCAAAGAACCGCACGGCCATCTCCAAGATCAAGAATCTGGGCGCCACGGGTAGCCAGGACGGCCAGCTCAAGGCCGCAAACAAGGGCTCTGCGTCAATTGCTGGACCTCTGTCCTCTACTCACGGAGTCAGCGCCTCGAACAGTCTCAACGCTTCGGCAAAGGCGCCAGGAGAGCCCCGCAAGTGGATCAACTCTTATGCAACTTTTGTTCGAGAGCGTCCAACTACTTTGCTCATCAAACGTACTGGGCGCAAGATGCTCGCAGACTCGCTTCCGGCGGCGCAGAAGGCCCCCGTCGCAACAGCACCCCCTTCAATCACGGCCGCCGCGGATAGCACGTCGATGTCCGTGAACCACATAGCTGAGGAGGGTGCTACGAAATCTGACCTTGCAGCCTCAGAGGCTGTGCATGCGACGAATGATGCAGACGTCAGCCTGTTCCATCGCCAGGCAAATAATATGACGCTTGTTCGAGTGAACAAACGTGCCATCGAAGAGGGCTACTACATTCATCCGCGTCTTGAAGACCTGGCCTCCCTGTCCAAGCCCCAGCTCGCGGCAGTGGATAATCTAGTGATTGGGCGTGAGCATTTCGGCCAGATTGAATACCCCGGGAAAGTGGATCTCTCTCGCATCGCCAACCTCGGCGATATCCTGGGCTCGCTGGTCATTATCGGGCCTGGAACAGTCTGCGTCTATCCCGACGAGGAGACTAAGGCTGCCCCTGGCCGAGAACTCAATCTGCCTTGCACTGTAACTATCGAGAATGCTTGGCCCAAAGACTCGCATACGCATGCTCCAATCAAAGACATGGAAGACCCACGAATGATCAAGCATATTCAAAGGCTCCGAAAGGCGTGCGAAAGCAGAGGCGGAGAGTTCGTCACTTTCACTCAGGGCATCTGGGTGTTCAAGGTGCCCCACTTCTCCACCTGGGGCCTTCCAGCGGAGGAAATGATCGTTGATTACGATGATGAAGACCCTGTGCTCGAACTCAAAGGCTCTGAGCCAAAGAGCCCTATATCTTTCGAGGCTAATGGAGCTGCTCACGGCCTATATGACATCAAGCACGCTACAGAGAGCTCTGAAAACATTAATGGCGCTGACAACATGCACGTGGAGGGCCTCTATGATAATGAAGAGATTGCTGAACCGCAAACTTGGCTTGAACAGCTCACTCACGCATCTAATGGTATTTTGCTGGCTGCAGCCGAGTCTTTAGAGGCGGCCTCCAAGCCCACGGCAAACCTTGATCTCGAAGATATCTTGAATCCGTCTTGGAAAAAGGACGATGCTCAACCAGCTGAGTCCATCGGCGATAGCAACGACGAAGAGGAGCTCAAGCATGCGAAAATGGTGTCATTCGAAGCTAAGTCTGCACCGTTGCGTTCAAATGCTCTCCGTGATTACATCAAGAAGCAGAGCAGGCCGGACAGCAATCTGCCGCTCTTGCAGACCAATATCGATTTCGATAAGATCTCGAATTTCTCTGACGAGAACCAAAAACTTTGGAGCTTGATGTCCATTCTACTCGATAATAAGCGCGATGGGACCCTGGTTGACGATTCGCAGGTGCAGAAGCTCGGCGCATGGTTTGACAGCAAAGTGAACTCGGAGGATACTAATTTCCAGGGCGACGCGTTGGATACTGTGTGGCAGCTCGTATGCAAGCACAGGGTTAAAGAAGCCTACAGCCGAGCTGTGTCGTCGAACAATGTACACTTGGCGCTTCTTATAGCTCTTCTAGACGCGCATGGTTCGGCGAGTGCAAGTGGAAGCGACCTCTCGTTCGATGCGGAACACCAGCTGAATGACTGGAAGGCAACGCGCGCACAGGCGAGTGTGCCGAAACCTATAAGGAGGATGTGGGAACTGGCAGCGAAGCGTGTGCCCACGGGTGCTGGACTTACCTGGGCCGAGTGGATTGGCGTTCATCTGTGGTACTTTGGTAGCACTTCTCTCCAACATATAATTGGGACGCTACCGAGTCTGTATACCACTGGCACTAAAGAACGGGAACTCCTGTTTCTGCAGTTCATTGCCGGAACAAAGCAGCTGCGAACAGCTGTGAGCGAGTTGGATCTTGTCGACTCCTTCTTCTGCTTGCAGGCGATGCTGAAGAATAACCCATCGGCCGTGAAGGCAGATCTGAAGCTGTACGATGGCATTTGCGTTAAGCTTGCCGACGCTTTTGAACAGAACGGTGACTCGAGCGCTGCTGTCTTCGCTGCTTTGCATATTATCGACTCGAAGCTGGCTACACGCACTGCGCGCAACATTCTTCAAAACGCGCCAGTCACTGTGAGTCTCCCGCTCGACTTTGGTGTCCCCGAACAGTTTCTGGATGAGTCGCGCGCCTTCCAGGTTGCTCGCTCAGGAGAATATGTTGCTCAAGCCGAGTACCTCATCAGGGCTGGTCTCTATGCTGATGGTCACAAGATCATCGTATCCACTGTTGGCCCCGAGGCCGTGCTCAACAACCGCACAGAGCAGATCGAAGGCCTGCTGCTCAGCCTCGAGCAGAACAAGGATCGGTTCAGCGGCTGGACTACGGGCGGGTATATTTATCTGACGTATGCTCGAGCCTTAAAACAGGCCCCCGACTTGCACGCGTCAATGGTTCTATGCAACGGGTGCCGGTATGTTGCCACGCCGACGTTGAAGAGCAGGAAGGCTGTTTCGCAAATCGCCGAATTCGTTGCAGCCACGCCGTTTGCTGCTAAAAACATTACCTCGCAGATGATCTTGAGAATGAAACTCGATCCTTCTCAAGTCAGAGTGCAGACTCTGCAAGAGGCCTCGAGGCTTCTTAGCTGAGCACACCAGCGAACCTTCTTTGTATGAATAGCTTGTACTAGATTGAACTTAATGCCGCTCGGCAGATTGTGCTATTAGAATAGATAGATTGAGCTTGACGCCGATCAGCAACCATCACTAGCGTTTCATCCTCTACAGGTGGTTGAACTACTTTGCCAAAACCATCTTAAACATGGAAATATATATATATATATATGGAAGTTTTATATGTGTCAGCTATATGCGCGGGCCATTACGGCGCTTAAGGCCATTACTGTTGGTCAGGCATCTCGGCGTCGGTCTCGGGCTTGGCCTCAGAGCCGCCCTCAGCCTCAGCCTTGGCCTTGGCGGCCTCGCGAGCAGCCTTGTCGGCTTGCATCTTCTCGGCCATCTTACGCTGCTGCTCGGCCTCCTGCTTGGCCAAACGAGCCTGGCGCTCCTCCTCAAGCTTCGAGGTCTGGCGACCCTTGATCAGGTTGCCGATGCTAGCGAGTTCGTCATACTTGGCAACGTACTGGCCCTTCGAGGCATCCTCGCCGTCGCCGTAGAGCCACTCCTCCGTGGAGTTCGTGAGCTCGAGCAGACGCTCCTTCTCGTCCGGCTGAGCAAACTCGGCCAGGGGGCCCTCGAGCTTGTCGCGGATGTCGTAGATGTACTCTTCGAGGGCGTTCTTGCGCTCCTCGGTGTCGGCCACGAGCTTGTCCTCGGCGGCCATCTGGGCCTCCTTCTCGAGAAGCTCGTTGCGGGCCTCGATAGAGAGCTGGACGGGCTTGTGCTCAACAACAAGGTCGTCCTTCTTGACCCACTTCTTGACCTTCTTCGTCTGGGGCTCCTCGCCCTCGGCGCCCTCGACAGGCTCCTCGACCTCGGCCTCGACGGCAGTGTAGGCCGACTCGACGAGGTAAAGGCCCGAAGCGTCCTGGCGGAGCTTCAGCTTGACGGCAACAGCATCACCGTTGTCGGCCGGGCGGACGCCCTTGATGGTCCAGTCGCCGATGTGGCTCGTGACGCCCTTGTCGAGGCTGGCCGGGTCAGTGTAGTTCGCCGACAGCGAGAAGTCGGCCTTGCGGAACAAAGTGACGACCTTCGTGCTGGGGAACGGCGAGCCCTTCGGGAACACCTCGAGGTGGTCGGTGTCCTCGTCGCCGGACTTCTCCCAGCTGAAAGTGACGGACTGGTTGTTGGCCTCCTCGAACTTGAAGGGCCTCACACGGACCGTTGGCGAGTGAATGGCGCAGATGAAGGTCGCGCCACGGGCAACGGCCTCGTCCTGGTTCATCGTGTAGCTGAGCTGCTTGCCGTTGAAGGCGGCGCTGATCTTCTCCTTGATCGAGGGCACACGCGTGCTGCCGCCGATGACCTCAATGGCGTCAAGGTCCTCGGGCTTCAGGCCAGCAGCGGCAAGAGCCTTGTGGACCGGGACGTGGATCTGCTCCAGAGCCGGCGTCAGGTACTCCTCGAGCTCCTCGCGGGTCATGGACGCGGAGACGTCGATGTCCTCCATGAGCGACTCGACGTTGAACATGGCGTTGGTGTTCGCACTCAAGATCTTCTTCAGCCTCTCGCTCTGCTGCAGGACGCGGCCCCAGGCCTTGGGATTAGTGGTGACGTCGATCTTGTACTTGTCCTGGAAGATCTTGGCGAAGTGGCGGGCAATGATGAGGTCGATGTCGCGGCCGCCGAAGTCCTTAACGGTCTCGGTCGACAGCACACGGCCCTCGCCCTTCTTGAGAGCGACAACAGACACGGTGTAGTCCGAGTATCCGAGATCAACCACGGCGATCTTCTTGAACTCGTCCTCCGGGAGGTCCGTGCGGAACACACCGTGGCCGACAATGGCGGCACTGACGTCGTTGACGATGCGGACCGGGTTCAGGCCGGCGATGACGGCGGCGTCGGCAACGGCGCGGCGCTGGGCGTCAACGAAGTAGGCCGGGACGGCGATGACAACGTCGTTGATGTTGCCCTTCGTGTCCGTGAGCAGGGTCGACTTCAGCTTGCCGAAGTACATGGCGGCGAGCTGCGTGAACGTGAACTCGGCGGGCTTCGCGAGGTAGCGGACCTTGACGCCGGCGCTGTTGTCGACGGCGGCGAGCTGCGCACCATTGAACAGGCGCTCGGTCTCGATGGCCGGGTCCTCCGCGGTGCGGCCCACCAGGCGCTTGAGCGAGCTCACTGTGTTCTTAATGTTCGAAGTCTCCTGGGACTTCGCGGACTCGCCGAGGAAACGGCTGCGCTCGCCGAAGGCGACGAGCGACGGCGTCGAGCGGTTCGAGACCTCGTTCACAACGATGTCAATACCGCGGTTGCGGGCCACGCCAAGAACGGTCTTGCCCGAACCAAAATCAATACCAACAGGAACACTTACACTCATATGAGAACTGGGTGTTTCTTTACTGTACAGCGTGGACTGAAATTTTTATTTATACCGCTTCCGCGATGTCGCTACCCTTGTTCGCTGGGAGCTTCCGCATCACGTGGGCGGATGGGCCACCCAGAAAAGAACGTTCTTGAGGATTCGAAGACGTTCTTAATACGCCGGCTCGCGGCGGCCCAATGGCGGCCTCGAAACGAGCCGGGAACTCAATGCCATGCCTGCACATACTCCCTGTTGACGTATTTAGCTACTTAATCTCGATACGCGGCTTTCTGCGGTGTATCGCGGTCCTGCTGGGACTGTTTACGGCATCACACCAGGCTACATGGCCTGACCACGCCCTGCTTGGAATACGCGATCACGCCACGGCCACGGCCCATATCAAGGCCACCCGCAGGCATTGCCACTTTACTTCAGAACTAACTACAACTTAACAATGGCAGATATTAAAATGTACGGAGCCGACTGGTGCGGAGACACGATCCGCGCCAAGAAAGTCCTCGAGAGCCACAACGCGCCCTACGAGTACATCGACCTCGTGGCCCACCCCGAGGAGAAGAAGACGGCTAGCGACATCAGTGGGAAGACCAAGATTCCCGTTCTGCTGTTCAAGGACGGCAGCTTCTTGAGTGAGCCCAGCAACGAGGAGATCGAGGAGAAGCTGTGATAATCGTTATATACATATTCATTTTTATATCTCCGTGGACTTCTCCATGAACATGGCTCTGTGGTTGTGTTCCACATTACGTTCCATGTTCACCGTGAGCGATCCACGCCATGTTCCATGCAAGGGTATTGGCTAAGAATGGTTTGATGGGCCTGGGAGAGGGCCTCAATGCCTGAATCGGCCTGGGAGTAGACCTAAATGCCTAAATCGGCCTGGGAGTAGACCTAAATGCCTAAATCGGCCTTATGCCTGGATAAGCCAATAAAGCCGCGAAGAGCTGACCCAGCACGGCCTCAGGAATATGGCCTATGATTGGAGCCTAGGATCCCGATCTGGGAGACGAGCCCAGGACAAACCTACGAGGTGAGCCCAGGAAAACCTATGAGGTGAGCAGGATAACCTATGAGGTGAGCCCAACATGGACCGACGATATCCACCTGGGACATGAATTTAGGAGACGAGCCCACTACGAGCCCACGCCTAGGAGTGGGGCCGCGAAAGCCGGACCTTGCGTTTGCTGAGGGCCACGGACTTCCGCACGTTAAACCCGTCGGCAAGCAGGCCTTGGATATCCTCGAGATTCAGGCCGGCCGTCTCCGGGTAAAAGAAGATCACGAGCAGCCAGCCCACAAAACAGATTCCAGCATAGAAACCGAACGTACCTGTGGGCGTGATGTTGTCCAACATAGTCAAGAACGTCGCCGAAATGATCAACGATCCGCTCCAGTTCATCGCCGTTGCAAACGAGGTGCCTATGCCGCGCACCTGCATGGGCAGCATCTCGGCCTGCTGCCAGGGGATGTTTCCGATGCCCGTTGCGTACGACATCGCGAAGAAGAAAATGAACACGATGATGAGCACCGACCACTTATTGTCCGTGCCTTCCGGTGAAATCGACCCTCCGGACTGGTACGCTACGTGCTGGAAGGCAATGGCAACAACAATGAGTCCGGCAACCATGCCCCACATTGTGCCCACGAGCAGCGGGCGCCGGCCGATGCGGTCAACGACGAGGAAGGCCACGCCGGTGAACACGAAGTTTGTCGCGGCAATGATGATGGAGACGGCCGTCGAGTTCGAGAAGCCCACGCTCTCGAACATCGTGCCCGAGTAGTACAGTAGCGAGTTCCAGCCGCTGAACTGCTGCAGAGCCTGCAGGGTCACGATGATCGCGAGACCGCGGCGGTTCGAGGGCCGCCTGAACAGCTCGGCAAGGTTGTGCTCAAACGAAATAAACGCCGAGCGCACCTTCTTGCCGTAAGGCACGTCGTCGCTCTGCGTCACGGCGCGCGGCGGCACGTCGGACATGATCTCGGCGATCTTGTTGTCGATCTGCACCTCGTTGGCTCCCTTGTAGATCACCGAAAGCACGCGCTTCGCCTCCTCGGTCTTGCCGCGCGAAACCAGGTACCGCGGCGACTCGGGCATGAATGCAAACGCGAACATCTGCGTCGTGGACGGGATCAGCGACAGGCCCACGAGGATGCGCCAGCCGTTGTGCGTGTTCGTGACGCCGTAGCCGATCGCGTACGCAATGAGCTGCCCGAACGTCAGCGCGAGCACGTTCATGATCACGAGCCGGCCGCGGAACCGCGTCGGCGCCATCTCGCTGAGGTACATCGGCGCCACGAGCGACGCGAAGCCCACACCGAATCCCATCACAAAACGGCCGGAGATCATCATCCACAGCGAATCGGCGCCGGTCTGGATCGCGGCACCGATGATGAACATGATGTTCGCGAACGTGATGACCCACTTCCGCCCAAACGCATCGGCAACGCTGCCGCCGATCAGCGCGGTGATCAGCGCACCCAGCGACGTCGCGGCAGTGATCAGCTCCTTGTGGCCCGACGTCAGCTCCGTATGCAGGTCCTCGGGCTTCATGATGACGAGCGCGCCGGAGACATAGCCCGTGTCGTACCCGGACATGAACCCGCAGAACGACGTCAAGGCCGCGACCAGAAACACCATTAGCGACGGGTTCAGGGCGTCGATCGAGTTACTGATCGCAGCCACCTCCTCAGATTCCTCGTCGTAGCCGGGGAACTCGGGCGGATCCATGTTGAACTGGGCCGTGCTCGAGGCGTACGTGTGGTCGGCATTCAGCGCGACGCCAGTGACGCCATTGGACTTCGACGCCTGGCTGGAGTCTCCGATCGTGCTCGTAACACTCTTCGCGTCCGAAGCACGCAGGCTTTTCTTCGGCATGCCGACTCTGCGGAGACCCTCACTGAATTTCTTGAGCTTAATTGATCCCGCAAGCGGCCGGGCTCCAAAGTCTCTTTCCTCGGTCTTCACGCTGAAGTCCGTGTTTCGTGCCATGCCAGCAGAACACAACAATTCGGTCGGGCTGCAACTCGGTCGGGCGGGACGCGGCTGCTTTTCGCGATGCTTTATCAAATTTCGACCTGCCCTGATGTCTATATGCCAATGACATAAGACAGAACCGCCGTTCGCGTTAGTCAGCGCCCGGAGTCGTAGTGCGGAGCGAAGGCCTGCGGCAGCGCATTTCTGCTGTGGGGCTCAATTAAAATGTTAGGATGCAATACATAAATAAATAAACAACTGAAATCATTAGAACTCAAGCAACGACAAATTGGTTGCAAAGCAATCTCACGAAACAGAAAATGAAGCTCAGCAGCTTCCAGCACTGGACGCCGCACCAGATCACCCACATGCACCCGAGCACGCCGTACTCGAGCAGCGAGTACAGCATCAGCAGCACGTAGCCGCAGTCCTTGAAATTGTACAGGCGCTCCATCTGGCCGGACACCTCTCTGAGCCGCCGGTTCAGGGTTGTGTTGACCTCGCTCGCAATGAGGTCCGTCGTGACGCGGAGCCCATCCAGCGACGTCGCGATGTCCGCGTCCAGCTCGACCTGCTGGCTCACGACGCTGTGCTCGACCTTGCTGAGGTACGTCAGGAAGCTGGTGACCACCTCTTTTTTCAGTGTGTCGCCGAGCTGGTCGCCGCTGCGCGTGATGCAGGCCTCGATCTTGAGCTGCGACCGGTTGCGGATCGCGTTTGGCTCTTCACGTCGCAGCGCAACGCGGTAGAACGGAATCAAAAATTTGAGGTCGGTTTCCAAATCGCACAGCTTGCGCTCGTACGCCGTTTTGCGCAGCTCGTTCGCGCTGGGCCGCAGACTGCCAAAGGCGTCGGCCTCGTCGTTCAGCATGTCCGCGATCTCGCTGTTGTAGCTCTCCCTGCGTCGCATGCGGTCCAGCCGTGGCCGAGACGGCGCGCCATGCTCGGGGCTTGAGTTGCTTGTAGTTTTCGCGGGGTCGTCCAGAATCTTCTGCTTTCCATCATTACTCGTGACGGTTAGTATGGGCGGGGCCTCCGACGAGCCTGCTCCCCAGTTTCGCAGTAGCGATAGGTCCCCGTTGGCTTGTATGCCGTGCGCCTGGTTGTTCGCTGGGTTCTGCGACTCGTCAAAGCCTCTGCTTTCAGAGTGCCCTACATCAGCTCCAGTTGCTGTGCTCAGCCGGGATGTGCTGGGTCTCTGGATGTTTATCGGCAAGGGAACTTCTGAATGCTCATCACCGTCATAAATAGCCGTGGAATTCATGGACTCTCCGGACTCAGACATTGCTGAGCTCCCTGAAATCGTCTTCGTGAGCGGCTTCAAGTGGTTGTCGTCGACATTCGAGTTCGAGCTATTCGTCCGTGCTTTGTACAGCCTGTTCCAGGTATCTGCAACGCTCGCACTGTTACGGCAGAATCGCCGGCGCGCCCAAGACGCGTCATCACCATATGTGCCTTCGTCCGCGCTAAACGATTTCCGCGACCCCGTCGAGCTTTCGGCGCTTCCGTCCTGCATGGCCAAAGAGTCCATAGACTCTACATTCTGCTCATCGGCGTAAACACTGTGCCTTGAGCGCAGCCTGCTGATGAGCTCTGTGCACTCAGACTTCGGCAGCGAGTTTGTTGGGCACTCGGCAAAGCCGCCGTGGCTGCTGCTTCCGAAGCTGGAGCCATTCGGGCTCAAGAACGGGTTTGTGAATTGGGGTCTGCTGTGGTACGAGTCATGCGCGGTGCTGCTCTCGGACATGCCCGAGTCGGTTCGTGCGTGGGCATGCTCGTTCGCGCTCTTGGAGTGCCGCGATGTTGGCGAGCCCGCAAGCGTGTCGCTCGAGTGTGAGGGGTCACCAGATAATCTGTCTCGTGCGTCGGCGTCTTTCGCGCTGTTTTTCCTCTGCTTACGCCGCTGCTTATGCGCCCTCGTGCGGGCTGTGCGGAAGCGCCATCGGATGTCCTGGATCTGCTCACTAACGGGGATCTGCCATACGTTGACTCTGTGGGGCTCGCGCGCGACGGCGGGCCGTTTTCTTCGGTCCCTGATGACCTGTAGAGGATTATACTTGCCACCCGTAGACTCAAACATGTACGAGTTTTCGTTGAATTTGCCGAGCTGTGACAGGAACGAGATCGAGCTGAACTTGAGGTCGAGCTGGTTCCTGATGATCTGGGCCTGCGCCTTGATGAGCGACCGTTGGTCCGAGTAGGACGAGCCCGCGGGAATCGACAGCGGCACGGCCTCGCTGTTCTCGCTCTCGTCGTACAAGTACTTTATGCGTGACAAGCAGCTCGTGAGCTGGTCAGCCTGGATCTTGTCGGCAATCGTGGGTCCGGATGCGGGGATGCTAGAGCTGTTTTTGAGCTGGAACGGCAGCGTGGTTTTCGCCGGCGGGCTCCTGACCGCGCCCTCGAGGCTGTTCACGCTGTTGCTGCTGCTGCTGCTGCCGCTGCTGTGCGGAGACTTCGACACGGTGCTCGTGGGCTTCAAGACGTTTCCTGTGCCGAGCTTGAAGGGCCCATCCGAAGAATGGGACCAGCGCGGCTTTCTCTTGTCTGTGGAGGACGTGTCCGGGCGCCTGAATCCCAATTGCTTAAGAACAGGCAGCTCGGCGTCCTCCGAGCTGAGCAACGAACTGAGCGAGGTCTGCGAGACCTGCATCGTGCGATTGTCAGTCGGAATTGGCTTTGCGTGGCGCGGGAAAATGACTCTGCCCGTGCGCCTCCTGACTCCGTGTGAATCGAGCCTGGTTTCGGTGACTTCTAGCCGGCTGTCTCGTCGATAGTTGAGAGACGTCGCACGTCAACGTATCTTTGGTTTCTAATCAAGGGCTAGGGCAACACACACCTGCAGGCGTGATCGATGTGCGTGCCTAATGACGATTGCGTGAAGGTGTGCGCAAGCCTAGATTACGGCGCGGCAACGTCTTGGGGCCCGTGCCGTGAGTGCAGCGTGCGGATCGGATCTCGGTCTTTTTCCGCGAACCGCGCGCTCCAATGGCCGGATTTAGTTGGTCGCTGTTTTTTGTCGGCCGCGCGCTCTTTTTGTTCTAATTATACCGTGTGGTTCCCCGTGCTCTTGTGCGTTGAGCCATATGATAAGCCTAGCTACTGTTACTGAGATTGTATGTAATAAGGGCGATCTATGAAGCCCCTTGAGGCCGCGCGCTGCCAGACCCCCGACGCGGCAGCCCGCGCGGCGCCCGATGAACTGCCCGGGCGCAAAAATTAAAGCGCGCGGAATTCCCGACAAGATACTCTGCTGCCGTCCCCAACCGCTTCTCCTCGTTGCCGGCGCTGCCGATGATTAAGCTGGCACCTCGCTACGGGCCGCCGTTACCTAACAGGAGGCGGAGCGACACTACACGGATCTGGATCTGACCCGGTACTGGCTCGTACCTGGCTCCCGGTTCTGGCTCTTTGCTCCAGCTTTCAAGCCCTCGTTCTGCACCTGACGCGCACAGCCCTGCACCCGACGCGCACAGCTCTGCACCTGACGCGCCATGTACTACTTTGTACTGGTCGGACAAGAGGACAAGCTGCTGTACGAGCTCGAGTTCAGCTCGAGCAGACAGGGCAGCGACAGCCAGTCGCAGTTCCCGCCCTCGATCCGGGAACTCAGTTCATACATCGTGCACGCGTCGCTCGACGTGGTCGACGAGGTCCAGTACACGACGCCGGCGCTCGCCCTGAAGGCCGTCGACAAGTTCTACGGCTACGTCATCTCGGCGTTTGTGACGCCCGGAAACGTTCGGCTGCTGCTGCTGCACGAGTCGAAAAATGAGGACGCGATCAAGCAGTTCTTTTGGGACGCTTGGGACGCCTACGTCAAGGCGCTGCTGTCGCCGTTCTACAAGCTCGGCCAGCCGATCGACAACCAGCATTTCGACACAAAAATCAAGCAATTGGCCCGCAAATATTTATAGCTTTTGTATATACTGCCCGTCGTGATAGAACATGGCCCCCAGGCCGCCTAATTAAGCCGATCTGCCGACCTTTGTGTCACGAACTGCTCACGCCGGCTTTCGGATCGTGGGCACGCATACTTGCGCGCACTCGCAAACAGTGTGCTCAAAATCGTGGAGCCCGCGCGCACTGAACACGTCGGAGATGCCTATTTCTCCATTCGTCGAGGTGGTTCAGCCGGGCATGCTTATAGGGATAGGGCCACTGCGGGCATCACGTGCGCTCATATTGGACGAAGCGTCCACGAAGCCGTCACAGCCAGAGCCCAGAGGTCATCCGGCCGCTGGCATGTCGTTCAAATTCAACTGGCAGTTTTTCGACGTCGCAGACCTGCAGGCGCGGTGCCAGGAGGCGCTGACCGCCTCAATTGCGCAAACGCGGCGCCCAGCGAGCATCGCCGCGCCGATCCGCGCCGTGAACATCGACTTCGGCTCGAAGCCGCCGCAGCTGAAGTTCAAGTCCATTCCCGCCGTCAGCCTGACGCGCACGCACATTGTTTTCGCACTCAAGTACGAGGGCGACGCAAGCCTGACCTTGGAGACCGAGATCCAGGCGAACGTGCTGAACGAGCACCTCGACAACCCGGACTTCCCGAATTTCGTCAAGCCCAAAGTTCTCGGCGCGAGCTACGGGCTCACGTTGCCGTTCATGCTAAAAATCAAGAGCATCCAGCTCGACGCGCTCATCGACGTCGTGTACACGCCCTCGGGCGTCGTCGTGAACTTCAACGACGATCCGCTCAAGAGCCTGGACGCCGAGTCGTCGCTCGACTCGTTCCCCTTCGTGCACACCATGATCCGCAAGCTGCTGAAGGAGCAGCTCACGGTCAGCTTCTTCGAGGACATTCCCGAGTCCGTGTGGGCAAGCACTAATCCGAACAAAGAGCATCCCGAGCCTTTCTACGGCGCGCGCCGCTGGTCCCGGCACACGACGCAGTTCCTGAAGGCTGCGAGCTTCTTGTTCCCTTCTTTCGGGCCCGCCGCTCGGCACGAGTACCGGCCCTTCCAAACGCTGGCCCTGAACGCGCACGATCCGAACCTCGTCCAGCCGCGCGCCATCCCGAGCCGGGCGTCGCTGTGGCGCTACACGAGCCTGCGAGAAAGCCTGGGCGACGGCCAAGAGCTGCTGAGCAGCGGCAAGCTCGGCAATTTCCTCGTCGAGAGCAGTTCCGTCTCCATTGCATCGTCATCAACAGCAGCATACAGCACGAGCAGCGCGGGCAATTTGCGGCCGAAACGGCGAGTTATCAGCCTGCGCAAGATGTCGAAGGCGCTTTCCAAGGACGCGCCCGAGGCCAATGGGGATCAGTCGAAGGACGGCGTGTCCAAGGACCCATCCAAGGACCAGCGAGATCAGCCTCGAGACCAGCCCAGAGATCCGTCCCGGGAGTCGTCCCGGGGCTCGTTCAGGGATCCGCAGAACTCGCTCAGGGATCCGTCGAGGGACCCGCGAGACCCGCCGAAGGACCGGACAGGGTCCAGAAGCTCGTCGAGAGGCCTGTCGACAACCCCGCCCTACTCGCCAGCACCTTATTCACCGACGCCGCGAGAGTCGCGGGTTCCGAGCCGGATCCACAGCAGCCAGAGCCCAGACGTGACGGTACGAAACGAGTTGGCAAGGAATTCAAGGACTAGTCCCGGTCGTGCGTGGGGCTCGAGGCCGGCCAGCAGGCACTCGTCGCCCAAGAGCTCGCGCACGCCGCTGCTGCGCTCGTCGGAGTTCTCGGCGATCGCTGAAGACGACGACGACCCGACTTTCGACGACCCGAACATTGCATTGCTTCCGCCGGTGCTGGACTGGGAGCACCGGCGGTTCTCGACGCCGGAGAAATCCGAGCCGATAATCAGAAAACGCGGGCACAAAGACCGCACGACATCGCTGCAGCAGCTCGACGAGTCGGCGCTGCCGTTCTCGGCGGGCAGCGACCGTCTGCGCACGAGGTCGCCGCGGCGGTACTCTTCCACTAATGACTTGATGAATAAATAGATAATAAATAGTCTGCCGGGATCTCGCTGCAAACCGAAGCTCCAATGTTGTTCGATCTTTGGAGACACGCAGCTTGCGGCTCGGTCAATTTATGTTCAGAGATGCGGCCTGTCAGAGCATGGGAGGCTCGGAGCCTTTACCAGATGATCTAGTCGATACCAAGCAAGTCAGCTTGAGAAGGCCTGCTCACAGGGTGGGTCTGGGCCTGCCCAGAAAGATCTGGTGCCGTGTAAATGTGGGAGGTGGAAGTAGACCTGGTAAGACCGGCAAGTGCGTCTGCGTAGATCTGGCAAGCAGCTCTGCAAAATAATAGAGAAATAAGCAGATCAGCTAAGTGATCAGGACTAAGTGATCAGGAGATCCACTCGCTCATGGAGTCGAGAGACTTCGCGATATCCAGGATCTGCTGTCTCCTGCTCTCGGTCTCAGCGGCAGTCAGAGGCGCCTCGGGCTCATGAATCTGGCCAAGAACCCACGCTTCCTTCAACGTGCGGGAGATCACGAGCATGTCCTCCACGGCTCGCACAATGCCTGACGTGCACGCCTCGATCTCTGTTGTTTCGGCCGCGATCGTGGCGATGCTCTTGTCTTTGTTCGACGCAAGCTTCACGAGCTTGAGCTGGTTCGACAGCAGCCGTGCCGTCGCGTCGTCCACCTGGTCAACAAGCGTCTGTGCGCGCTGTTCTCGTGTCGACATCTAAGGTGGGTTCGTCTGAGTTTGCTGCGGGTTTGTCTGAGTTCGTAGGCTGCGGGTTTGTCTGAGTTCGCAGGCTGCGGTTTGTGCTGGGCTCGAATAGGCTGGGGCTCGTAGGCTGCGAGCGCGTGCTGGGACGTGAGGTTCAACTAAGCTGTCGCCGGCTGTGCTCGTCGGCTGTGCTCGTAGTGCTCGTAGACTGTGCTCGTCTGTCAGCTCGTGCGACGCTGTGGCTTGTGGGATGCTTTCAGCCTCGAGGATCATGCCGCGCGCCCTAGCCGCGACTTTTAGGCACGGCGGCCTGATCTGTGGGGGCAGAGTGGGAGCTGCATATTGTGGGGTTAGAAACTTCTGCGGATCTTAGTGTTTAAAATGTCTGGGTCCGAGCTGCTGTCGGGCGTTCACCGCCGGTACAACCCTTTACGGAAGTCGTGGGTGCTATGCTCGCCGCACCGCACGCAGCGGCCCTGGCAGGGCCAGCAGGAGTCGGCGGGCCGCAACCTGCTCGAGCGCTTCGACCCGAAATGCTACCTGTGTCCGGGGAACGCGCGGATGAGCGACGTTAAGAACCCGCAGTACACGTCGACGTTCATCTTCCCGAACGACTTCGAGGCCGTGAACCGGGTCGGCGTCGACAGCGCCGAGCAAGCGGTTCAAGACGACGAGCAGCTGTTTGTTGCGGATCGCGTGAACGGCAACTGCCTGGTGATCTGTTTCAGCCCCGACCATAGCCAGACCATTGCGCAGATGCCGGTCGAGGACATCGTGCACATCATCAGCGCGTGGCAGGACGTGTACGCGAAAGCCGTCGCCGATCCGCTCGTCAAGTACTGTCAGATCTTCGAAAACAAGGGCTTCGCCATGGGCTGCTCGAATCCGCACCCGCACGGCCAGTGCTGGCTCACGAGCGTCGTTCCCGACGAGCCCCAGATCGAGCACGACGCACTGGCCGAGTACCACGCGCGGCGCGGCACGCACATGCTCGAGGACTACGTCGCGAAGGAGCTCGCCAAGCGCGAGCGCATCGTCGACGAAAACGACTCGTTTGTCGTCCTTGTGCCGTTCTGGGCAACCTGGCCCTTCGAAACCATGCTCCTGTCCAAGCGCCGGATCCCATCCGTGGCCGATCTGTCCAGCAAGGAGAAGCAGGAGCTCGCCGAGATGCTGCACTCGCTCACGGCGCGCTACGACAACCTGTTCCAGACATCCTTCCCGTACTCCATGGGAATCCACCAGGCCTTCACGCAGTATTCGAAAGACGAGGCGGACGACGTGGAGCATCTCATGTTCCACTTCTACCCGCCACTACTGCGGTCCGCCACGGTCCGGAAGTTCCTTGTTGGCTTCGAGCTCCTCGGAATGCCGCAGCGCGACATCACGCCTGAGTCGGCCGCACAAAGGCTGCGCGAGCAAAGCACCGTGCATTATCTTAATTAGGTTCGACTATAGATCCCGCACTGTGCCCCATTATAATGCGCGCAGTCGCGATCGTATTGTGGCATTATATAGTTTCGCAGTGCGTCTTCGCACTGTATCTTCGCATTGTAGATTAGCATTGTAGCTTCGCCTGGTACCTTCGCATTACAGCTGCCGTGTACACTTATAGCCTCACTTCACACTATGCAGCATTGATTCACATTGTGCTTTCACATTATCCGTGAATCAGATGCTCAGCCAAGCCGTGTCAGGCAATTGACCCGATTAAGCTGTGCTTGACGTTGAACTAACTGCAACACTTCGCACAGTACACTATACTAACTGTTCCTCACTAACTCACTAGCTACACTTACTAGCTAAACTCACTAACTACACTCACTAAGTATACACTAAACTTTTAATTGCCATTGCATCGACAACCTGAATGCCTCCCCTTGTCTCACTCACCTCATTGGCCATACTGGTCCCCCTGATCCAGCTGTGGGATGCCAGTAAACAAGCACTCGCGTTGTACGCGAAGCGGTGGGGACCGTGCTATAATTAGACCCAAGGCTGGGGCTCGGCCTGGGGCCCATAACCGCGGAACCGATGACGGTGGGACACATTACCGCGGGACCCATGGCGGCTTAACCGTTAGCCACGCCCTGGACTTGTCCAGGGTAGCAACGGGTAGTTCCTAAAACGGTTTTACCCCTGCCCTGCGGGCGGTATTAACCTGCCCGCGCAACAGCAAGTGTCCTTTACGATCCACAGAATCGTTTGCAAAGCTCATGTCAGTGCAGAACTACGAAACCGACGTGCTCCAGGAGCACGTTGACTCCACGAACGTGCTAATTGGCCGCCTGGACCAATGGCGGCACGCGGTCCACGTCGTGCAGCAATACGCTCACGGCTACCTGCAGCTTCACCAGGGCGTCACGGCGAGCCTCGAGAAGACACAGAAGTCGATCAATGACATCCCGACGTTCAGCGGAATGGTCGGCAAGGACGACAATGGGTCGCACCTCGCGCTGGTGTTCAAGAACATGCAGTCGAACGTGAACGTACTGCTCCAGCGCAGCAGCGCGACGGCGAACGGCATCAAGTCGACGATTCTGCCGAGTCTCGAGGAGGTTGTGGCCGAGATCGACAAGCACTACAAGAGCCTGAAGACGCAAGGCGCGAAGGGCATGAAGGAGGTCGAGAAGACGCGCGAGCACACGCAGAAGCAGATCGAGCAGCTCGCGCAGGTGACGTCGAGCTTCGGCGCGCGCTCGCTGAGCCCGCACGAGGACCCGCTCGTGATCCACCGCAAGGCCGAGGCCGCCGTTGCGGAGCAGGTCTCGCGCGAGAACATCCAGGCCGAGGCCGCGCTCAGCGTCCAGCAGTCGTTCGGCTCGCTCGAGGCCCACGTCATGCAGTCGATCAACCAGGCCCTAAGCGGACTCGCCACGCTGAACGAGGGCTTCGACAAGACCGAGTACGAGGTCAATGCCACAATCGCGGACTCGTTCAAGTCCGTCGACGTGAACAAGGAGTGGTCCATCTTCACGCAGGCGAACTCCGACAGCATGGTCCCGACGAAGAACTTCAAGCGCGATCCGAAGGTCGTCACCTTCACGAACAAGAACCACGTCTCGACGCGGCCCGTGCTCGAGGGCCTGCTGAACCGCAAGGGCACCGTGCTCAAGTCGTACAACCAAGGATACTACATCGTGTCGCCGTCGGGCTACCTCTACCAGTTCAAGAGCGCCGAGCCCACGCAGGACCTGACCCCAGAGCTCAGCCTGTACCTGCCAGGGTGCCAGGTCAGCAAGAGCTCGAAGCCGGGCGAGTTCGTGTTCAAGGTTGTTGGCAAGGACTCGAAGAAGGCCATCTCCACGCGCCATAAGTACGTGTTCCGCGCAAATTCGCAAGGCGAGCTCGACGCCTGGTTCAACGCCGTGGCCCGCATGAGCGGCAACATCGCTCCGACCGACGCGAACGACGACGACAGCGCCGAGGGCGAGGTCGCGTCGCCCTCAGAGACCCCGCTGCAGTCCCCGGTCGAGCCGCCGTCGCAGCAGTTGGCAAACTCATCGCTCGACCAGCGCAACGTCGCCCAGGGCGTCCCACAGACCCAGTCGCCGCAGGCACAGGCTGGGTACGCGGCCCACCAGCCGCAGGTCGCGCAGGGGCACACGCAGTTCCCGCAGGCCGCGGAGCAGGCGCACGCCGTTCCGCTCACGCAAACCGCCAGCAGCGTGCCGAGCCATGGCGCGCCGGGTAATGCTGTGCCGAGCCATGCCGTGCCGGGTAATGCCGTTCCGGGCAACGCCGTGCCGAGTAATGCCGTGCCGAGCCATGCCGTGCCAGGCAGTGGTGTGCCGAGCAATGCGGGCAGCTTCGCCAACGCAAGCGTTCCGGGATCGCCCGGAAACGTCTCCTCGGCAGCCGGTAACGTCTCCTCGGCAGCGCATCACGCCGAGGGCGCCGACCCTTTCAAGGGGTTCTAACAATGTAGTGATATGCGATAATTCATTAATTCTTAGGTTAAATACCGTTCATATATCAATTCCGGTCGCTCTCCTCCACCAACGGAGCCGGCTGCGGCTCGTAGTTCTGAACCTCCACCGCTTCGAGATGTAAAGTCTCGCGAACAATGCTGCCGAGCTGCTTGGCGAACTTCGACGAGTACCACACGAACCAAACACGGTACGCAGCCAGGGCGTACGAAATGGTCCTAATTTTGGCGTCCGAGGGCGGCAGGAGACCAGCCACTTCGAGAAACACCTGCATCACTAGGCAGTCCGCGGTGGCCACGGCATCGCACCACGCCGCCGATGCAAGGTTCACGACACTGAACGATGCAAGGTTCAGCAAGAATGTAAGTAGGCGCGCAACGCGACCGCCGCTGGGGTTGAGCACCAGCCAGTGCGACAGGTTCGCGTTCGGTCCATAGGCGAGGAGCAAGAACGCGGCCGCCCACATCGTCGCAGTGGCCGCGGATTGGCTGAAAATGCTAGGAAGCCTTCCCGCAATGGACGTGAAACGCAAACACCGTGCAAGCTCTGGTGGAGGGAACATCCGCAGCAGCTGCGCATAGAGCGGATAGCATATTGAGACGCCAACAAAGGTTAGCATGACATCATTCTTGATGCTGCCGTTCATGAACGCGAGATCCACGAACCTGCCGACCTTCAGCGGTACAAGCGTCAGCAGCAGCGTGAGCAAGCTGATGAACGCCCACGAAAACGCCGCCAGTGCCGCAATGCGGAGCTGAAAATGGGCCGGGCGCCAAACTAGAGTGTACTTGTTCAGTTCGTTTGGCTGCACGCCCTTCTTGCCGTCCAAGCGCACATTGTCCTTTGTCACAGGAACAAACAAACTCAGGTTGCGCTGCGGGAGCAGGGGCAGCTCGACGGGCGCGCGGACAAAGTATCCAAGCTCTCCATCAAGGTTTTCAAGTTTTGTTCTTTCTTCATCGCTGAGTGGTCGCGGGGCCGAGAAAAACCAAGACTCGAGATCGAGCTGCTGCGTGATGAAAGTGAACATTCGTAGCCAAATTCGGTCGCGCACCCACAGGGTCAGCACATTTTTCAGCTGCTTGCCAGAACCGGTCAACGGAACCGACAGTGACCTGAAGGCCACGAGGAAGGGCCACAGGCGGAGGCATTCGGCACCGGGCCAGTACGCCAAGTTCAGCGGGAACGACTGGGGCTCAGCGAACCTGAGCAACAGGCTTGTGGATCCGACGCCCACCAATATGAACGACGCGTAGATCCCCGCTGAGTGGCAGATCCGCCTTAATTGTTTGGGCAACGACAAGATCATGATCGAGCGCATTAGAGCGGTTGAGTCATTGTCATGCAAAAAGAAAAGGACGCCCCGTCTAAAGAATTTCCGGCAGGCAGTTACAAAGATTTGGAGTGCGTGCATGTACAGGTACCCTCCAAGCCACTGTACAAAGAAGACTGCATGGGGGTGCTGCTTGTACAGCTCCACATGCCATCTCCAGGAGGGCGTGACCGGCAACACGGCGACATGCAGAAGCAGGCCGCAGAATTCCGGGAAAACCAGCGTTTCGATAAGTGTTATGAGCAGCGCCTTCACTACTGCATACGTTCTGTGTCCAAAGATGACGAGCGTCTTCCCCCACTCTTTTTTCAGCAAAGCTTGCATGTTGTACAGGATGCACATTCTGAACACCGTTAGCAGTGTGCCATGGACGACGAAAAGCAGTGCCATGTGCCCCATAACCGACTTTGGCGCCGATACGAGGGTCGACCGCACGGCCTCAACAATGCCATTCGGAACCCTCATGGAGGTCAGCAAGTTTGCCAGGCCCTTGCCGGTCATGCGCATCACGAGCAGAGATGGCCAATAAATGGATGGGTATGTTGCTGCGAGAGTGGCGAAGAAGAACAAGAGAGAGAAGAAACTTGGGAAGATGGCTGCATTGGGTCCGCCGAACAGGTCCACGACGAGTCGGCGTAGGAATACCTCGAGGTCTTCAGCATCCTCTGCATCATCAATGCCGGCAAATCCCGCGAGCTCGTCCTCCTCGCGTTCAGCAACGATCTCGGGACGGTGGTCCTCAAAGAGGTCTCGGTGGGGGAAGTGCACCACAGTTTCTATGCGTTCTGGTCTCGCGTTTTGCGAGTTATCGGATTCATCAATAAGGTGTGCGGCCGTGCCATTAGACTGGTAGTATGCAATCAATTCCTCGTCGTCTCCGCGATCCATGTGGGCGTACTCGCCATGCTCTATGTGATCGAGCTCGTGTTCCATGATCTCCTCGTTCAGCACATAAATCACCATGAACCAGGTGAGCAGGGCCGCGCACAGGAATCCGAAGATCAGAAGCATTCCATTGATCCATGAGGAGCGGAACTCCGACTCCGGCAGGATCAGCGACACAACCTTGTCAAGAATGGGTGCCAGGGAGGGACGCGGAGGAGATTGGTGCATGCGGCGCTGCAGCTCCTGCCAGCTTCTGTGGAAGTCGCTGAGCATCATCGGGGAGGTTTCGGCGAATATAACCGAAAACTCGAGTATGTACTTGGAGACGAGGGCGGCCGTCGTCACCATGCCGACGCCACGGACGGTATACCAGATGATGTAGTACTTTTCGCGCAGCATTCGCAGAGCAAACACGAAGTAGTCGCCCACGGGGAGGTCGCTGCGCATGTCTCGCTTGTAGCGTCGTCTCAGGCAGTACTCGGTTCCGCACACGTCGCACCGCGTGCGGACGCGCGCATGCTCGAGCCATTCAAGCAGACACTCCTGGTGCACGTACTTGATTGAGCCCGAGCATTTGCAGGGATGGAACAGAGGCTCTTCCGGAGTCTCTTCACCTCTGCATATACGGCAGAAATTGTCATTCATCGCGCTGCGGCCGCGAAGTGTTTCAGTGCTAAGGCGCTAGCGTTCTTATAAATCAATGAGGCCATTTTGCAGCTGAGCCGTTGGTACGGGAAACGGCTTGAGGCTCTGTAATCACATTAAGTGGCCCGCCTAAGCGGCTCAATCAACCAAGACCCAAGAACAGCCACAGCACCGTGGCACGCACCCCGCACGTAGTCGTTTAACATGATAGTCACACAACAGCTACATATACACGGCTACATATACACAGCTACATATACACAGCTGAATATACACAGTTACATCGACAGCACATACTTCCAGCACCTACGAAGTCCCACCGCAGCCATACGATGACTACATAATAGCTACATGACGCCTACAATAACTACACGGCAGCTGCACAGTCACACGACAGCTGCATGTTAGTTACACGACACCTACGTAATAGTATCACAAAACCTACGTAATAGTATAACAGAACCTATGTAATAGCCTCTCTACACCACCTATGTAATAGCCACACAACACCTACCCAAATTACAGAAGACCCTAGTGGTTACACAAAAGCTTCGTCCAGCTAGAAGTTTCACACCTCCTTAATGATTCCACAACACGTAATCGCGACGCCTCTAAATCCCGCAACAGCCCCATATTAATTAGAGCACCACAATAGCCACAGCCTACACCTCGCACATGACAGCTGCAGAACAGTCCCACATAACAATCACGTAACGGTGACCAGCGCTGCGATGTCGAGACTAAAGCCAACGAGAATCAACTTGACCAGTGAAGACATCGCGCAGTACGATGACGCAAAGACGTCGAGCGTGCCGCACCAGAAACGAACGGCCCCCGAAGCCCAGGCACTCCCATTGAAGGACTCGCCGAAGTCGTTCACCGACAGCTCGGTGTTCGGAAGCACGCCAGTTATCCCGCGCGCATCGCGCTAGCCAGGCCCGTATCCAACACATATTTATCTGCATGGCCACCCTGGGCCTTCCCATATCCTTACTGGAGTATCTGCCCAATGTCCGTACCTAATGTCTTCCGTGCCTATGACCCAATGGCAGGTGTGATGCCGATGTCTTCCATAAGGCGCGTGACCCGGCTCACCATGGTCCATTGCCGTTATAAATAATTACACAGGGAGCCTCTGCAAGCTCTCCAACAGTGTCTTCACCTCGTCATACCTGTATTCGTGCCTGTCCTCGAAACCTCTTCATACTCTTCATGCCAATTTATGCGATATAGCGGTGAAACCCATCGTGTTTCAGTTCAGTATAAATAATTATAGCAATTTACTCTGCTAGACTGAGATGGCCTGCCGGCCAGGTAGCCGGCCGGATCTACTATATAGTCGGCCTTACCCTACTCTCAAGCGCGTCAACGCGTCTGGCGACTTAACGAGTTTCATGCCAACTGCGCGTCAAGTGAGTGTAACAAAGAAGCAAAAGCTCCAGGAAGATGAGGAGAGCGCCGCTGCGGTGCGTGCCGAGGACTCAGTGACATTTGCCACGCTCATTGACCGCGAGTACCCGAACGAGCTCATTGCCGAGAATCTGCTGCGCATGCTGAACTACGACAGCCTCCAGGGCCTCGGCGAGCTTCTTTCGCTGCTCGTGCGCTCTGCGGGCTGCTTGGCCGAGTTCACACTGATGGCCGGCCCGAGCGACGCCGAGGTCGGTGCCATTGCGGACCAGATCGAGGCCTCGTGCCTCAGAGCCCCGCAGGGATGCCCGGCCACGTTCCCGTTCCAGAAGCTCGAGTTCTCGAAACGCGTCGCACAGCTCTTGGAAACCGTCGTGGCATCGATGCGTGACGCCGGCGACAGGACAGTGCTCGCATTGGCTGCGAAACTCGTTGCAAAACTCACAACCGTCACGCTGCAGTCGCTCAGACTCGTGGCCACGGGCTTCGCCGGCATCGTTATGAACGCATTGCATGTAGACGGCGAAGACAGCGAGGCTGCAGCTGCTCGCGAGGGTCTTGCTAGTGCCGTCGCGGCTCGCACGGGTGATGTCTCGGCAGCCATTCGCCGACGCGCAGTCTCGGACATCGTGTTCACGCGCCCGAGCGAGACGGTTCGAGCTCTGAACGACACGAATGGCTCCGTGCGGCTTGCTGCAGTGAGGGCTCTCGGATCGGGCGTGGATACACAAGAGTTACAAGCGGATCAGGACATAGGCAGTGCACTAATCAAACGACTCGAGGAGATCGCAGTTAGGGATGTTGACCTTCCCGTTCGCAAAGCAGCGCTGAGATATTTGCATGCAGAGAACCATCTCATCGAAGACAGCGGCATGTTTTCACACATGCTGCAGGACGACGACGAGCCGTCCCGCAGAATGGCGGCTGAACTGATCGTGAAAAGGGAGGCCCATAATGCTTCTTCGGCCCAGCTGCTCGTGCTTGCCGTGTCGGAGCTCAACACAAGCCCGCTTGTGGCCTCGGCTCTTGCTCACGGCCTCGAACGGGTCAAAACTCTTTACCATGTGCACTGGGCCGAGCAGATCGCCATAATGCTGACGTCTGACTACGACAAGGACTCGCGCAAGCCAAAGCTGGCTGCACCGCTGAAACAGCAGTACAAGCTACTGGCCAAGCAGCTGAGCGATGGCCACGTCCGGCTGAAGACGACGTCTCTGCTCGAGGCCGTGCTGGCTGCCGCAAAGTCAGAAACATCGTCCGCTTTCCTCCCATATGTCCCGGCTCTGCTTCAAAGAGCACAGCACAGCGACGAGCTGCTGTCCGGCTGTCTTGCGGCGCTGTCGAACCTGAACTTCGACAGTCTCATGGCACACAGTGATAGCGCCAGCCTCTCGATCAGGGCGTTCGATCTTGTGCGCGATGTCTTCATGGATCGTAGTAATGGCAGACGGGTCGTCGAAGCTATTGGCAAGTTTTTCGCCTCCATTCCCGAGTCCAGTCGCACGCGGCTGCTGAAGGATGTTCACCAAGATTTGCGTCTAAAGCTGGCAAGCATCCTGGGGACGAGCGGCACGCTCCGTCGTGACCGCAGTGACGCACTAAAGATCGTGGTACTGCAGTCGATTGTTATCGGCAGATTCATAGACATCTCTGATCTACTGAAACTGCCGCTGTGGAAGGCTTTATCTGAAGGCAACGTTCATATCCTACAGCTTGTCCGTGCGATCGGAATGAAAGGGGATGTCGACACTATAAAGCTCACAGTCAAGCATTTGAGCGAGAGAAGATGTGGACCAGCCGTTGATGACATCCTTCGCATATTTGTTTCAGCGAAAATGCGCGGCATCGAGCTGGATATGCCTCTTCCCTTAGATATCAATGGCACGGCGCCAACTTCCGAATCTGCTTGGAGGGCGGCCGTGGCTGCTAGCGTTATCTAGCTCATGAGAATATAATGAATTCTTTATAAGTGTGATTAGCTTTCTATCTCTTGCTCTTATGTATAAAGGGCTTAATCGCCTCACTCTATGGAGTGGAACGCGTGAGTCACTAGGATTGGCTGCTGGCCTTCGACTTCTCGGCTAACGATACCAAAGTGTCAAACTCGCCACTCTTCTGGCACATGCCATAGAAGATTCCTTCCTTGTCCTGCAGCAGGTCGTAAGGGTGTGCGAACTGTGCAACTTCGCCCTTCTCCAGAACAAGGATAAGATCGTAGTCGGCAATTGTGCGAAGTCGGTGGGCAATTGTCATGATTGTCGAGCTCTTGAATGACTCACGAATAGTCTCCTGGATCAAAGAATCAGTTTCGTAGTCAATCGAGGCCGTTGCCTCGTCCAAGAGCAGGATGCGCGGTTCCTTCAAAATAGCCCTTGCCAAGCAAAGGAGCTGCCTCTGTCCCTGGCTCAGGTTGCGTCCACCTTCATCAACAGAGCGGTCAAGATCAAAGAACGGGTTGGCATTTTCAGACTTCACGCCCTCGATCTGCGGGATGTCCTGCTGGTCTCTGATGCTCTCCGGCGTCGTGCCCTCGGGCACCAGGTGCGCGTGCGCCAGAGCCTTGAATATCTTTTCATCAGTGTACTCGTCGAACATGTCCAAGTTCGACCTAAGACTGCCCTTGAACAAAGTCGGGTCCTGGGGGATGATGGCAAGTCCGCTCCGCAGATCCTCGAGACCTATGGTCGAAACGTCGACATCATCAATGACAATCGAGCCTCCGGCGGGTTCAAGCATGCGGAACATGGCCGTGATGATCGTGGACTTTCCTGCGCCTGTGCGGCCGACAATTCCGACCTTGTTTCCAGGCGGGATCTCGAACGACACATTCTTGATCACCATGGGTAGGTCATCCGAGTACTGCAGGCTTAGATTCTTGAACACAACGTTGCCTTTCGAGGGCCAGTTCGACGGCGGCCTCGACTCAGGGATGATGCCCTGCGCTTCTTGCTCAACGTCGAGATACTCGGTAACGCGCTCCACGGAGTTCATCGACACTTCACAGCTTGCGTACATGCGTAGGATCCAAAGGATGCAGTCGCCCAAGAATGCTGAGAACGACAGAGAGATACCGGCAAATCCTGGGTCTATGGTGTCTGCAGTTGCGACGATGAATGTGGCCGCCAGCACGCACACCATCAAAGACAGCATGGAGCACCAGAAAGATAGCCATCGGTTGGCCACCCAGAGCCAGAAATAGGGTCTGTGGGTCTCATCGACAGATTTCCAGTTTGTCGTCAAAAACCGGTCCGTATCGCCATAAGCTCTGATAACCACTGATCCCGTCAGAGTCTCACCAAACTGCTGGAAAATAGGTGAGCGGGTGATGGCCTCAATACGCTTCAGCTCCCTGGCACTCGCCAAGTATGCTCTTCCGACCAGGAGGAAGAGGTAACCCATGGCGACCGCGAGGGGTATCATGACGGGGGTGACGTAGATAACCACCATGGTCACCTGCAAGCCGTCGATCAAGGAGATAGCAAACCAAAGCAGGTTCGCTGTAATTTCCTGATCTATCACCTCCATATCTTTAGAGAATCGGTTCACAATTCGGCCGGAGGGAGTGGTGTCATGGAAGTGTGTCTTCGCATGCGTGATGGACATCAAGAGCTTCTTAAAAATACGGCGCGAGGCTCGAAGCCCGCCGTAGTAAACGATCAGTTCCCTAATAATCGCACTCAAAGTGCCTGCGACTCCGATGGCCACATATCCGATGCTGTAAAACCGCAAATTAGCAAGCACGTCTTCGTCAACGGTGCCATGGCCTGTAAAATGAATGCTGTGTATCTGGGTCGTATCCCTAAGGCGAGGTGCGACAGCCGACTTCATCGCATTGAAAATGGTCTCATCAGCACCAGACTCCGAGCTCGCAGCCCACAATTTGACCCACCACGATTGCAGGTATTCAAAAACGGCCACAAGGACCGCCAAAACCAGAGCAATGGAAAGCTCCCTTGGGTTCACGAACTCGCGAAGGAACCTAGCATAAGTCGCGAAGGAGATTCTACCAGTAGCACGAGCTTCCTCTTCCTGCACCGCATCTTCGACGTCTTCTTCTACGACGAGAGGGATCGGCTCAGTAGTAATGCCAGGCTGGTCCTGGTCGATGACAGTTTTCGCCAGAGTCGGCAGATCCTGAACTGACTGTGTGCGACTAACCGCAGCCGACTGTGCATTGCGACTAACCAGTTCGTCGTCTCCCAGGGCGCCCGAAGCTGAGACTTCAGCAGGGGTTCCGTGGGCAGCGACCTTGCCATTCGAGAGTACAGTGACGGCAGCAGCTTTGCCAATAGTGAGCGCGATGTTGTGAGACACGAGAATGATTGTCCGGTTTTTCGTCAACGGCCCATTGAGGGCATTTTCGTACAGCGCCTCAGCGGTGTGTGCGTCTACAGCACTCAAACAATCGTCGAGTATCAAATGGCGCGAATTTGAGTACACGGCCCTTGCCAAAGAAACACGCTGCTTTTGTCCACCGCTCAACGCGATGCCTTTGTCACCAATGAGGGTTTGATCACCTTTTTCCAGAATCTCTAGGTCGCGACGCAATTCGCAGGCGTCAATGACTTCATTGTAGCGCTTCTTATCGAACTTGTGTGCGAACAGGATATTGTTCTTGATTGTGTCGTTGACTAGCCATGCTTCCTGAGAGCAGTAAGCAACCGTGTTAGCCAACTTTGTATCTTCATCCACTTCAGCTGACCGGCGATTGCCAAAGGGCAGATAAACGTGGCCCTTTTCTTTCTTCATTTCACCCAATAGAGCCAGCAAAAGGGAAGTCTTGCCGGAGCCAGTCTGACCCACGATAACATTGAGATCGCCCGTGATGAACTTGATGTTAATGTTACGCAGCTTGAACGAGTCATCGGTTGCCCGTGTTCCATTTGACATCGTGTTATCAGCTTCCCATGTGAACGTTGCATTTTCGAACCCGATGGTGTCCGCATCTGCAGAGAACTCGAGCTGCTCGTACTTAGTGGTCTCATCGCTCGTCAGGAACGTTTGGACACGACGAAGTGATACAATGGTGCTGCTCAAGTCTGTGAAGATATAAGCAAGCTCGTTAAGGGGCACGCGCATAATGTTGAAAACTGCGAGGGCTGTGAAAGCAATAGAAGTTGTGAGTGTCCCTCCTTGATAGCGCACGAAGCACCAGAAGGTGGAAATCACCACGAACACCGGAATCAAGAAGAATAAGAAGCCATTGCCGACCCAGAAAATGTATCGCCAGAGCAAAAGACGTAGCTCTTTATCACGGATGGCCAGCACTTTGTCAGTGAACTGGCGTTCCCACGCGTAAAACTTGACTATGCGTATGGCACTCAGCAGCTCGTTTGTCTTCTCGATTCGTTTATCCGTCACCGCCATCAACTTTTCCTGCACGTTATTCAATCTCTTAGCAAAATACAAGTTGACAGGCATCATTGCCACCATAACTCCCACGGCAACAAATGCTGACCATCCTAGGACACTGTACAAGAAGACGATGGAGATAAGCACCTGCAAGGGAATTGCCGGCACATCGTGAAGATAAGCGCTAAAGTCGGCGAGTTTGAAGGCATCCACGCTCATCAGGTTGATGATAGCGCCAGTGTTGGTGCTGTCGAACTCCTCGTCCTCGTCATCCTCGTCTTTCTTGGTAGATTCGCTCGTATCATCGGCACCTTCGCCGTCTTCCGTAGACTGTTTGCTCTGAGAAACACGCTGGAAAAGGGCCTTTCTGTAGACGCTGCCGATTACGAGCGACCTGACCCCCAAACTCAGCTTGCGGCCCTGGTAGAAAGCCTGATTGATCACGACGTTATCAAGAAGGTATGTCGCGCCAAGAGCGAAAACGTACAGCCAGCCAACACTGTTGGGCACGGCTCGAAACTCCAAAAACTCAAGGATTTTCTGGATGAAAATCGTGGGTGTGAGCTTCAGCACTGCACCACTCAGGCCATAGAACAGATTCAAAGTAATCTGTTTTCGAAGTGTCACAATCAAGCGGATCAGGAACGACCAACGTTCAGGTAGCATCCCCGCGCGTCTCAAGAAGTTAAAAACGTGGTCGTCTTCGGTGAGGTCCGGAACGTCCTCTTGATTCAATGGGTTTCTTTGAGCCCTTCGGACCAGATCAAAACACCAGCTGCAAGACATAATTGTTAGCAACGAACTCGTGGGCTCCGATGACGGGATCGTCATTTTCGAATCGTGGCTCTGCACCGTATATTGCCTTGCGGCCTGGTCTCCAACGGGGGACGAGAACAGAATCAGCCAATTCGCTGTCGCTATGGCGAGAAGCACGGAAATTTTGGAGGAGACGTTGTTTGAGTACGAGTGATTGATCTGCGAGTACCAGTTAACGCCATATACAACCCAAAGCAGAGTGTAAATATAAGCCTCTTGCGTGAAGGGGCTCGCCAAAAGATGTTTCGGGCTTCGCGCAGCGAGAAAGCGGTAAATCGACAGAGCCAGAGTATAAAACACCAAAGAACCCAGTGCATAAGGGGTGTAAGGGGCATAACGGGAGTAGTGTTTCGCAACGTCGTGGTCCGTTACCAGTGCGTACACAAGGACGGCCTGAACGGCATTCAGCACAAGCTCAGCAGCTATTCTTAGCCGGTCACTTATTGACCTTGTGCGCAACACGATCCGCGCATTTTCATCAGGATTGTCCTTGGGGTGGAAAACCGTTGCATCCGGATCAGCCTCGCTAGCTTGAGCATCACCTGAGCCGTTCAAAAAGTAGTATAGTACACAGTAGCTCGTATAGGTAATAAGCACGGCGAGGAGGGACGCTAATGGAATGTACTCAAGATATCGTTGTCGATGGCACGTTTCGAAATCATCATAGTTCCATATTGAGCCTTTACAGCCCTCCCACAGAGTACCTGATGCTAACAGCTCTTCCATGGTCCAGCAGCTACCTCTGGAGATAAGACTCGGGTGAGATTGCAGGCTTCGAACGCGGAAAGTTCTTACGTTGAACTTGCTTCTTTATCGGTAGAGAGGGTAAGGTCAGATCGGTGACTGCATAAGAGTCCCGCTGATAGGGTAAGGCCGCAGCTACGCTGGCTCGCTAGTTCAGGCTTCGTATAAGTGCTGCCAGCAGCCTATATACTTTACAAATTTCACGCCAATCGATTCGAATTCGAATTTGTTCAGGTAAACTATCTCTTGTTGCTATCGCTTGTCAATCATGAACATAACTGGTCTCCTCCTTTGTATGAAGGATCGAGGCTTCAACATCACGTCAGAGACATACATAGACTCGCTTCAGCAGGGCTGGTTATTCGCCTACATTCGCAGGCTCATCTCTCCTACGGCCCCGATTGGAGTGCGCTGAAGGATTGTCTTGGCCGGCATGAATCGCCTGGTGACGACTTCAGCCCGCACCTTAGCGTTTTTGAAAATTACGAATTGCACATTGAAGTTGGGTTTCACGAGCGATTCCGCGAGCGGCTCGTTTGGTCCGGTGACATGCCCGGTCACGAAGAGGCTCCTGGATCTGCATCCGTAAACCAAAACGGGGCCACGGTTCTGGCATCTGCAGAGCCGTGCCGGCGCACACTCGTTGACGACGTCTACAGACAATCATCTTTGTGGGAGCTGTTTGGTAGAACCGTGTCTCATTTACTGTGACCGGGGCACAAGCCGTGCTTGCACCGAACTCTCATTGGCGGTTTAACCTCCACATGACATCTAAATCTGCATATATATAATTACATGAAGTTTGAATTCGCTTACCTCAATGGTTTCTTGGCCAATTTTGAATCAAACTTCTCTTTGGCAGTGCACTCCTAGGCAGCGCATCTTCACAGATAAGCGGATCAATCGGGGTTTCTCCTGTTGCATGCCCGGCTGATCATGTGATATTGCAGCACCTGAAGGCGTGTGTAGTAGTGCTTGAAATATTTTAGCAGTATGGTGTACCTCTAAGCGCGTGCGGAGCTGAATGGCTGGCAGCGACCGCCTGATCATCCACGGCCACAAAAAGTAGAGGCTTCTATTCGGTTTGTGGCAGACAGCTGGGCTCATTTTGTAATTTACTGGCGATGCTGCACATCGTCGCATACCTCAGCTTCTGCGCTGCAACGATTGCACTGCTCGTCTTCATAAATGCGACCCAGGCCTTCTTGCTGTCTCAAGTGTTTGGATTGGAACAGAACGGCTCTGCCAGCGGTGCTTTAGCGCTCGTGGACGAGATCGTTTCCATCATCGCCGCTCCGTTGTGGGGTGCTCTGAGTGATAAAGTCGGAACGCGCTATGTTGCAGTCGCAGGCCTTTGCATCATGTCCCTAGGGCTTTCCACGTACGCGCGGGCGTCCTCGGTTTACCCAACAGCGTTGCTTTTAAGAGCACTGTTCTCTCTTGGTGCCTCGGCCTGTGTTGCCATGATCACGGCCTCGCTCGCAGAACTCAGCCTGCTTGCGTCTTGCTCGTCTTCAGAATCAAGAACCAGCTTGTCGGGATCAAACTCTGTGTTTGGCAACGAAAACTCAGACGCCAATGGCTTTGAGGACGATGACATCGAGCCCTACTCGTCGGGAAACATGGACGGCGACACAACCGTGCCCTTATTCGAGGCTCCCGTCACGGACGAGGTCTTTGATGCAGTGCTCACTACCCCGAGACCCAACGGGAAGCTCGCTGGAATGACGGGCTTTGCATCCGGCATTGGTGCGGTTTTAGCTGTCTCGATCCTGCTCCCTCTCCCTACAAAGCTTGCCGGTGGAGGCGCCCAGGGCATTGTTGCCGCATACACTTGGGTTGCCATTGGCACCTTAGGGGCAGCGCTGATCCTGCTGCTGACTCTTTATCAAAGCCCATCGCGCGGCCTTCGAAACCTTTTGATGGGCAGCCAGAATGTGTCCATATTCGACGAAGCTGGCGTGGACGCCGGAGGGTCCGTGATGTCGTACCTCGAGCTTTTGGGCGACGGGTTCAAAGCGGCGCGCTCGGACTACCGGTTGAAGGTTGCCTACTTCAGCAGCCTTGTAGCCCGATCTGCGAGCGTTGTTCTTGCTCTTTTTGTGCCGCTTTGGGTGAACCAGTGGTATTACGACACGGGGAAGTGCAAGCTGAACGACCCTCAGGGGTGCCACAAGGCGATCACGCAAGCCGCCATTCTCACAGGCATAGCCAACACAGTGATGCTGCTTGTGGCACCGCTGGTGGGCTGGGCTGGCGACCGGTTCGGGTCGGTGTCCGTGCTTGGCGCGAGTGCCGGTGTTGGCCTTATCGCCATGGGCGGGTTCATGTTCACAGGCGAGGTCTCGGGCCTCATTCCGATTGCAGTGAGCTGTCTTCTCGGCGCGGCGCAGATTGGGCTCATCACCATGTCGATGTCGATGTCAACGGACAAGCAGCGCGTTGCAAGCGGCAGCGTGGCCGGCGTCTACTCTCTGTGTGGAAGCCTCGGGATCCTGCTCATCACGCAGATCGGCGGGCCACTCGCAGACTCGTGGGTCAAGTCGCCGTTTGCCGTGATGGCCGTGTTATTTGCGGTTCTCATTGTTGTCTCCCAGCGTTTAGCGGCAAGAACGACGCTGCGGTCCATCCGCTCTATATTCTAATGAAACCTAAAACCACGGGGCTCAATTGCGCGTGGAATTGTGTATGATGTACGTTTTCAAGAACTATTTATTCGGCATTTACGAATTTGAAATTCACAACTTATTTTTCTTACCTTGTTCAGCACGAGCTGATAAGTCGTGTGCCGTACCCTTGACCTTCGGTGAAAAAAATCTCTATTCGTTGATCTCTGTTCATCAAGGACAGTCCGTGATCAACTCCCGTTGATTTTGTAAAAGGCTGATACACAGAAGTCATGAAGGTTCTTATTGTCGGCAATGGCGGCCGTGAGCACGCGCTTGCCTGGAAGCTGAGCCAGAGCACTCAGGTCGAGGAGATCTTCGTGGCCCCCGGAAACGGAGGAACAGAGCTCGTTCCGCGGACGAAAAACGTGCCAATTAGCTCGTCCAAGGAGAACTTCAGCAAGCTTGCGGAGTTCGCAGTCAAGCACGGCATCAATTTGGCGATTCCTGGTCCCGAACAGCCTCTTGTCGAGGGCATCTCGACCTACTTCTCGAACGTCGGGATCCCCGTGTTTGGCCCTAGTGCGAAGGCCGCGATGATGGAGGGCTCGAAGACGTTCTCCAAGGACTTCATGGCCAGGCACAATATCCCCACTGCCGAATTCGGCAACTTCGACGACTACTTCAAGGCGAGCGAGTACTTGAAGACCGTTGATCACAAGGTCGTCATCAAGGCCGATGGTCTTGCCGCCGGAAAGGGCGTGCTCATGCCCGAAACCAAGGCAGAGGCCGAGAAGGCGCTGTCGGAGATGATGCAGGAGCGTGCCTTCGGCAGCGCCGGCGACGAGATCGTGATCGAGGAGTGTTTGGAAGGAGACGAGCTCTCCATCTTGGCGTTCAGTGATGGCTACACCATCGTCGATCTGCCTCCCGCTCAGGATCACAAGCGGGCCTTGAACGGGGACCAGGGACTGAACACTGGTGGAATGGGTGCCTACGCGCCGGCGCCCGCCGCCTCTAAAGAGGTCATCGAGGAGATCCGCTCGACGATCTTGCAGCCCACGATCAAGGGAATGCGCCACGATGGCTTCCCCTTCTGCGGTGTGCTTTTCGTTGGCATCATGCTCACGCGCAACGGCCCGAAGGTACTCGAGTACAACGTTCGCTTCGGTGATCCGGAGACGCAGACCGTCCTCGGCCTTCTCAAATCCGATCTCGCGGAAATCATGCTCGCTACTGCCGAGCACCGTCTCGACGCTGTCACGGTTGACGTTGCTCCCGGCTACGGTGCCACGGTTGTTCTCGCTGCTGGTGGATACCCAGAAAGCTATAAGAAAGGTGACAAGATCACGTACTCAGATCTGCCAAGCAACGTCGAGGTGTTCCACGCGGGCACCGCCAAAGAGGCGGATGGAAGCATTGTCACTGCCGGTGGTCGCGTGCTTGCGGTGTCTGCTTGGGCCGACACGCTGCGCAAGGCCGTGGACTTGGCCTACAAGGGCGTCGACAAGGTGCACTTCGAGGGCAGACACTTCCGCACTGACATCGCGCACCGTGCGTTCCGTGATGCCGACAAGGCTGCCGAAGCGGCCGGCATCACTTACGAAAGTGCCGGCGTTTCTGTAGACGCCGGCAACAAGTTTGTCGAGAAGATCAAGCAGAAGGTGAAGTCGACTCGTCGCCCCGGAGCTGACGCTTCCATTGGTGGATTCGGAGGTGTTTTCGACATCAAGGCCTCCGGCTACAAGGACCCTCTGCTCGTCTCTGCCACCGACGGTGTTGGCACAAAGCTCAAGATCGCACAGAGCATGAACAAGCACGATACTGTGGGCATTGACCTGGTCGCCATGAACGTGAATGACCTTGTGGTGCAAGGCGCCGAGCCTTTGTTCTTCCTGGACTACTATGCGTCGGGCCACCTTGTTGCCGAGACGGCGGCTGACTTTGTTAGCGGCGTTGCTGATGGATGTATCGAGTCTGGGTGCGCCCTTGTTGGCGGTGAAACCGCCGAGATGCCCGGTCTGTACCACGGCACCGACTACGATACGAACGGAACGTGCGTCGGCGCTGTGGAAAGAGATGAGATCCTGCCCAGAATCTCGCAGATGCAAGAGGGCGACGTCCTCTTGGGTCTTGCGTCTTCCGGTGTGCACTCAAACGGGTTCTCCCTCGTGCGCAAGATCCTTGAGAGCAAGAATGTCGACTTCACCGACGTTGCTCCATGGGACCAGTCAACAAGTGCTGGCCTCAGTCTGCTCACGCCAACGCGCATTTATGTGAAGGCCATTCTCAAAGCTCTGAAGCAGGTCCCGGAGTCGATCCTTGGACTTGCACACATCACAGGCGGCGGTCTTGTCGAGAACGTCCCCCGTGTTCTGCCTGAAAACCTTGATGCTCACATCGATGTCAAGACCTGGCAGCTCCCATCCATCTTCCAGTGGCTGGCTACGGCGGGTCGTGTGCCGCCCGCTGATATCAGTAAGACGCTCAACATGGGAATTGGCATGGTCGTGGTTGTTCGTGAGAGCGCCGCGAAGAAGGTCGCAGACATATTCTCTGAGACTCAGCAGGTATACACTATAGGCAAGCTTGTGAAGGGCTCAGGAAAGTGTGAGCTTCACAACACCGAGGGTTGGTATTAAGCCGGCTTTCAGAGGAAGCTTCAAAGGATATTTCATAGGTAACATATGTGGATAAAGAAAAAAAGAAAGACGATTGTGTACGAAACCAACTTTTGCAGGCCTGCTTCGTTTTGCGCACGGTCCCTGGCAGGAATCTCAGAGCTCTCCGCTATTAAACTTTACCAACTTCTTGAACAGCGTCTTAGCAAGCTCCTCTAATCTTTCAGGGTGCTCTTCGTGGTGATCCTTGGCAGCTTGACGGCCGTGGCGGTATGCGTTCCTCGTTATCGAAAGGACCGCTTCGAGATCGACTGACACAGGGGAGAAAAAGGCACCACCTACAGCCTGTCTGGACGTGACTCTTTTAAAGGGATCCAAATTGAGACAGTCTCTAATGACCTCGTGCAGTGCTAATGGCACTGGTGAGTTTCCCGGGGTTGATTTGGGATGCTGGACGTCATCGAGCTCAGAATTTTCCGCCTTGGATAGGTAAGTGCGGTCGCTGTAAGGATATGACAGGTACACCATTTCGTACAAAATGATTCCACAGCTCCACATGTCGCTGGCCTTTGTAACCTTGTAGACCGGTTCTGCGATATTCTGCCGCAGGGTCTCTGGTGCCATGTACAAGAGTGTACCGATAGCATTGCTTCTGCGAACGCTAACAGTATTCTCTGGCACGGGATTTGCGATCCCAAAGTCACACAGCTTTAGGGCTCCGCTAACAACGATAAAGTTTGCTGGTTTCAGGTCGGCGTGAACGATATTGCGGGAATGAACCGCATCCACGGCTCTCAAAACCTGGCCGCCCCAGTATCGCACGAAATCAATATCCAAAGGCTTCGTCCTTTCCGTTGACGTTCGCAGGATCTGACGCAGGTCACCCTGCCCAAGCTCCATGAGCATATATATCTGGTCTTGAGATGAGTTTGCGTTGTGGGCGAGTAGTTGGATGACATGGTCGACGCTCGTCAAGCTTTCCAAGATCCTGACCTCCTCTAGCAAATTCTTGCGCAGCTCCTCCTGAACATTGCTGGTAAGCTGTACGACTTTCAGTGCGTAGCTTTTCTTAAGCGCTAAATCCGTAACAGCGTATACCGACGAAAACCCGCCGGAGCCGACGACAGAGCCTATCTCAACAGAGTAGTCTCCTATCCGTAGATGCTCTCTGGTTTTCCCCGGAGTGTTCAAGTATTCGGGATGATTTCCATTGTTCTTGCGAGCCATTGGCGATTCTCCGAGTGTTGTGGCCGGTGTTTTGGACCCCGGTGATATGGTGGAGGGCACCATTGACGAGCAGGCAACGGAGTGCAGCGCCGGCACGACACCCGAATCTACTAGATGGCTATTCGGCAATGGCGATAATCTGCGCTTGTGAGTTTCGTGGCCTCGCGGCATTTTGTGCTTTGGCGGGACTCCGCTATGACGGCGCCTGATTGTCTGCAAAGGAATAAGGTCAGAATCGCTGTCGCTGATACTTGCGCTGTCAAATATCGACACGCGTCGCGGTTGTCTGGCAATTGATTTGTGTTTCCAATTCGAATTGAACGGCGTGATCATTTTATGAACTTCATCCATGTTGTGTGCTTCGAGTTTAGGCTATGTTTACATTCGACGTTCCTGTGTGTTCGGGGTTGGGGCTACAGCCGATCCTACCTGGCTCCATGAGCCTGTCAATAGCCAGATAATCGGACGGCGAATTTCCTGCAAGCTGACTTGCCGACTGTTTTCATCAACTGCGACGATAAGCATCCATATAGTTCTATAATATATAGTGTGGTGAGCTTCTTCGGGGTAACAGTATCGGCAACCGTAAGCCATCAGACCTGCAGTGACAGACAGTCCTGCATACGGCAGTTGATCTTCGTGCACAACCGATTCTAAAAATTCGACATGCCCGCCATAACCAGGTTATCTCGAGCTACAATTGTAGCGTACACATCATCCGAATGACATTAGTATAGTCTTACTAGAGATATATAATAGGTTACTCCTGAACCTTCTGCGAACCACGCAGAAGACCAGTACGGCGGGCAGCGATGAGACCGACCTTCTGACCCGGGACAGCGCCACGCGGGATGGTGGAGGCCTTACCAATGTGCTGGTGGTTACCACCACCGTGAGGGTGATCCACCGGGTTCATGGCCACACCACGAGTACGCGGCCACGAGTTGCGCTTGACCTTGTACTTGTGGTAAGCGTTACCGGCCTTAAGGAGGGGCTTGTCGATACGACCGCCGCCAGCAACGACACCGACGACACCACGGGCCTCGCTGTTGATGATCTTCTTGGCACCAGACGGGAGCTTGACACGAGTCTTCTTCTCGTCCGGGTTGTGGCCAATGACGATGACGTAGTTGCCCGAGGTGCGAGCAAGAGCACCACGGTCGCCAACCTTGTCCTCAACGTTCGACATGATGGTACCCTCGGGAACCGAGCCGAGGGGCAGGATGTTGCCGACAGCGAGCTGAGCCTTCTTACCGGCGTAGACGAACTGGCCGGTGTAGAGGCCCTCGTTGGCAATGAAGGTCTCGGTGTGGAACTTGTACTGGTACGGGTCACGGAAGACGACCTTGGCGAGGGGAGCACCACGGCCCGGGTCGTGGATGATCTCCTTCACAAGACCGCGCGTGTAGCCGTGACGCTCGGCGTAGTCGAGCGTACGGAGCTTGGCAGCACCCTTTCTCAGGCGTGTGTGGGCCTTGAAAATAGCACTGTGCTTTCTCTGCGCTCTGATAACACGACCCATGTTTTGACAAAAAAAGTGTGGAAAATCGTACCACTGGAATATGACCCTGGATACCGCCCTGTGTGTCAGCGTGCCTGCCTCGACCATTGGGACTGGTACCTAGCCCTGTTTCCCTGCCATTGTCCGAGTCGACAATTCTCGAGCGTGACTTGTATTACGAAAGCCCTATGTGTCACCTGTATGATGTAAGACGCAAGAGGATTTGTGAGGATTGGTTGCACAGGTTTGTGGCAGGAGTTTGTGGCAGAAGTTTGTGGCCGAAGTTTGTGGCACGGCTGGCGCGCCTTCGTGACACGGGTTTGTGGCACAGAACTTGTGCGCGCGCCGTGTGTCGTTGCCGACCTTTAGTAGAGTTGTATGATAGATCAGACGCACATTTTTAGCAATAGTGATTGAGAAAAAAGCTATGTACTATGGAATACAGTGAGAGACGACCGTCGCAAACAGGTGCTTTGCGACGCTGCCGCGCGGCTGTCCATTAGCCTCGGAACTATCTACGAGCCCGCTACTCCTTCGACTCAACATGCTCGGATTGCGGCAGCTCGTCGACGTCCGGGGTTGCCTCGGCGTGCTGCAGCTCGTGCTCCTTTGCCAAAACACGACGGAACGCGGGCTTCGGGTTGAGCTGCTGGCCACGAACCTCCTTGGTCTTCAAGATCTCAATGGCCTTCTGCTGGTGCTCGCCGCCAACTGTGATTGTGGCCGTAGCAACCTCTGGAAGTTCGACCTTGCGACCGTTGATGCGCCGCGTGCGCTGGGGCAGCGTACCCATGCTGATCTCGACCGACGGGAAGTCTGGAAGAAGTGCCCGCAATTCTTCCATTGTCGTCTCGAGCGGCAACTTTACATACACCGTGTCCGTTTGCGAGACCTTCAACTGAGCTGCGCGCTTTCGCTGGCGCTTTTCCTTGGTCTTCCTCGGCGCTGTCTCGGTACCCTCCGCGGCCTCGGCAGTTTCCGCGGCAGCCCCGTTCTCCTCGGCACCTTCCGGAGTAGTTGTCGTAATCTCAGGCTTCTTCAAGCCCTTTGACTTGTTTCGGCGGCTGCGCGCAGCGCTCCTACCGCCTTCGGGTTCAGTGGACTCCGACTTCGCCAAATTGCCAGTCTCCACTGTAGCATCGGGCTTGGCCTCGGCCGTAGCTCCATCAGTCGTAGTCGCTGAAGCAGCTGCAACCTTCGCCGATTTCCTGGACTTGTTTCGACTTTTGCGCGCAGCGCTCTGGCCACCCTCGGTTTCGGCGGACTCCGGCTTCGGCAAGTCGCTAGACTCCGCCGTTGCCTCGCCCTCCGGCTTAGCCCCGGCTACCCGTTTTGCATGTTTCTTCGGCTTCGGCCGGCGGTTGTCGTCCGAGACGTCCACATAAGTTATTTGCCTGGTGCGCACCTCGGTAGGCTCTGCCTTCTCTGGTGTCTCTTCCACCGGCTTGTCTGCTCCAGCCTCCTGCGGACTGCCGCCCTCCTGGCCGGAGTCAGCCTCTTGTGAGGAAGCCTTCGGCTTGCGCTGCGGTTCTGGCTGCTCGTTCACCCACTTCTGGAAGAACTCCTTCGCCTCGTTCATTGCAGGCTCAGACTTCGCTGTGATGTAGACATCGCGTCGACCATGCCGCACGGACAGGCCCTTATAAAAGCGTGCGCTGATACCGGCCTCGTTTGCGGCCTCGATCAGCTCGCGCATGCTCGACCGCACGCTCATACCTCGGGCCTGTACCTTCAGCTTCGCATGCTCCTTCGTCGCGGCCTCGTTCGAAGCCTCGCTCGGAGCCTCGGGCAGAGTCTCGCTCGGAGCCTCGGGCAGAGTCTCGCTCGGAGCCTCGTCCTTGGGCACGCCGTTGAGCTTTGTGGACTGGTCCGCGACGGCCGTGTGTTTCTGCGTGTCAGGTGTGGAAGGATCCTGAACAGGAGCTGACATTATTATTTTCTGAGTTTCAAAACGGTGGATTCTCTCGATGCGCTTATTTTGTATTCGCTCGAAAGCTCTTTAGCAAAACCCGCTTCCGTACCAGTTTGTAAGTTGGGGACTTGGGAGGTGAGATTATGGTGGTACTTGTTTGCTTATATTGCTGCATTTGCCATCGGCCACCGCGTGTTGCCAACCACCAAAACGCCAGCGATAACGACATGCCCTTGCCCTCTAGACCGAAGACTATCAACCGCTCGCAACGCAATGGCTGGGGCCCTGCAACGGCGCCGGGCACGACCGCCAACGGCTCGACAGCCCTTGCGCACCACCAATTTGAAGCGTTGCACGGTGGCTGTACTCTATAGCACAAAATCCCGGAACACTGATGTTCGATTCTTATACTTGGCGCTGCTGGACACAGGCTAAACTAGTTCATGCTATGATTAGCTTACATATGTTCCACTGATTGAGCATAGAGTTGAGGCGCCTCATTCCTCTGTATAGAAGCAAACAATATAATAAAAATGGATTGACAACGTTCTACGTTCGCCAATGAGTTAATGTGCTGCAAACTCACGAGGAAGCGGCGGCCTTGGCGGCGCGCTGCTCGGCAAGAGCCTTGACGCTGCCAAGGACGGCCCAGCGGTGGTTACGGCGGAACTTAGCGTCCACACCCTTCATCGAGGGGTAGCGGTACTGCTTAGGCTTCTTGATGCCGTTCTTGTGGGCCTTCTTGTTCTGGTTGTGGTTCGTATGGTTCTTCGACTTCGACATTTCAGAATAGTGTGTTGAAGAGATCTCAATACCGATGTTGCGTGAGCCCCAGCTCTGCTGAAGGGGCATCACGTGGACCCGTTATACGCTCAGGCTCGGGCAACAAACTGTCAAGCGCTTCTGTGTGAGTAAGCACCACCCTGAGCCCTAAGCATAGTCTTCGGCCTACAAGGTCTGGCTGTGCGAAGTCTGGATGCGCGTTGGCAATTGAGCTTGTGCACAAGCCTACGCGCGACCCCACAGGTTTCATATTGCTCAATTTATCTAAGCTATGCTTTCATACTCGTGATTCCCTGCCCCAGCTACCCCCGATCTGCCCGCAGCTCCGGAAACTGCGTCTGAGCAGTCTAGCGCTGTGGTTGCAGCCGCTTTCATGCTAGCTCCTTGGAAAGTCGCATGCAAGGTAACGATTTCTGATACATGTTTCTATTTTCTTTAAATTAAGCTGTAGACCTACCACGGTGTTGCGGAGATGGCGTGACGGTGGGCGCCACTGGTCTGTTTTTTATGAGCTCACTTCAGCTTCGAAAATAAGACGGGCGAGATGTGGTCATTGAGGCAGTGCTGCAAGTGGAAGAACTCCTCGATGCAGTCCTCTTTATACTCGCGATCTTCGTAGTCGGGCTCCTGCTGGGCCTTCGTCACGCGTTCCACGCACTCGTCAAAGTGGTGCTTGAAGGGGTGGCACACAGTCTCCGTGTACTTCTCACGGAGCGCATCAAGCGGGTCAACCAGCTCGTCCTCGTCCTCGTCATCGTCGTCGTCGTCGTCCTCATCTTCGTCGTCGTCGCCGTCGTCGTCGCCGCTCTCCTCGCTGTCGTCTCCGCTCTCCTTATCCTCGGACTCCTCGGACTTGTCTTCTGACTCCTCCTCGGGAGCATCGTCCTTGTCCTCGGACTGCTCCTCGCTATCGTCTGACTTGTCCTGCGACTCCTCGGGAGCATCGTCCTCGTGCTTCTCCTCATCTTCCTCGGCGTAAGCCACGGATGGGAAAAACGTCTCCTTGAAATCAGACCAAGCAGAAGCAAGACCAGACATGTTCAAATTCGAAAAACTGGCCGCGAATTCTCCGTTAGTGGATAAGCTGGTTCCAACAAGTCTGTGTTGGTTAATAATACGCTGTTTTGCACTCTCTCCATTGGTTCTCCACTACGCGTAACCTGTCGCCAACAGTAATGTGATCTCATACGCGCCTCTGGAGTAGGCTTAGGTAATCACAAGTCGCTGCAGGCTCGCGGTAATGTATCTCTGTGCAATATTATGGGCTCATCGATATGGCGTGCATAAAAGCCAGTGTGCGCATGTAGAAGGATTGAGGAATTGCATGCGAGAGTGCAATTGAGCCCTGTGAGGCCGGCTGGCAATCAAATCCGTGTTTTGAGATTCAAATAAGGGGTATTCACTCAATTCATCCGTATTTCAAGTAGATGAAGCGAGCACAGGCCCCGGCGGACGCTGAAGTGCACTGAATTGCAGAACCGAGTTGTTACCAACACTGTATACGGCAGCATAGCATGGAACCACGACCGATCTACTCAACTCGGAGTTTAGAGTAATAAAAATGGTAAGTAGTTAAATTAGAATCTACACACGAAGCGCAGAGGCGGCAGCCTCGGCCTTCTTGCGGGTGTTCTGCTGCGACTTGTAGCCCATAACACCACCACCCCACTTGCGGCGGTTCTCCTCGTAGGCAGGAGTCCAGCTGGCGGAGATGGCGGACAACAGGTTCGAGAGCGCAGCCTCGTCCTCGGACTGAACCTCAGTCAGAGCGACGACAGCAGCCTGCTTCTTGTGAACGAGAGTTCCAAGACGAGACTTGCCCTTCACAATAGCGAAGGGAACGCCCATCTTGCGGCAGAGAGCCGGGAGGAAGATAACAAGCTCAACGGGGTCAACGTCGTTGGCGATGAGGACAAGCTTAGGCTTCTTGTTCTCGATCAACGAGGTGACGTGGTTGAGACCGTACTTAACGACGTACGGCTTCTTGCTAACGTCCTCACGCTTCTTGCCCTCGGCAATAGCGGCGGCCTCGGTCTGAAGACGCTGGGTCTTCTCAGCACGGGTCTCCGGACGGTACTTGTTCAAGAGCTTGAAAGCCTGCGAGGCGGTGTTCTTGTCAAGCACAGTGCGGAACTGCGAGATCGCAGGGGGGACCTTAAGACGAAGGTTAAGAACCTTGCGCTGACGCTGAAGACGGACCTGCTGCGGCCACTTCACGTAACGCGAGAGGTTGGTCGGGGCACGGATGCCCTGGCCAATACCAAAGGACTTCGGGCGCGACTCGAACAAAGGGTTCGAGGGGCCAGAAGCCTTGCTCTTCTTCTGCGAGAAAGGCGCAGGTGCCGGGGTCTTGCTAGTAGTCTTAGGGGCGGCCTGGGTCATTGAGTGTCAGTACTGTGTTCATTTTAGAAACAAAAAGAATCAAATGAGAGAGAGAATACGAGTCCCCAACTTCAAAGTAGTAGGAACAAGCTCTCAACCACAAGCTATACTCCGTGGAAGAGAGGCAGAACCTCACACTCTACAGCCCCGCCGGCAGACACAGTCCGCCGATGGGGCTCAAGCCGATTCACTGCCCGTGGTTAATCTTCAACATTAGTACAACAGTAGCAAGAGCGCTCTTACTGTCAGTCGGGGTCCTCTCTCCCGCTTCAAAAACTTACCATTTGTGATATTATGCGACGCTAAGGTTAGTGTGTAGTAGAAAATTCCACTTCTTGTCAAACTAAAATTGTTCCGCTTACGGCAGCGTCCCAGTGAAAACTTTTAATAGGGCTCGGCCCTCACCAGCCGCGGAGTCGTGCACCGTTTATATTGGCGGTATGTAGTGCGAGAACCACAAAAGAGGCTTAGTAAGTAGGCTAGTGCAACTGAGTCATCGCGCTTCTCGAGAGCTCGGCCGCGGTAAATTCCCGGGCGGTTGCATGGTGTCTCGGCCTTATCAGTGACAATAAGAGTTCTGATAGGAGAAAGAGGAGGGCGTGCGCGTTCCACTGACTGATCCATAATGATAAGCTCGTATATAGCACATAGACCCTTCGTTTAGCCCATAAAAGCTGCAGAAAGGTGCAGAATAGACACGACGTCCCGGTACAACGCAGTTGAGCTGGCTCGCGGCCTGAGCTCGCTCGCTAAATTGCAGCGCATCAATCGAAATCTGCCGGATCGCACCTGTCAGCCCAACCCTTACGCGCGGCTCTTTGATTCATGACGCATTTTGCGCATACAGTTCCATATAAGCCCGAACCCTTGAGATTGTGACGCAGGCTTGAGAATCGCACGAGCAAACACTGGCGCATAACAATTGAGCTTCGAATACACCGCATCCAATGCTACAACATGTGCGCCACCTGAACGAGGTGTCGTCGAACGTGTGCGGATCTCTCTCCATTGCCTGCTGGATCATAGTCCTGCTCCCGCAGATGCTCGAGCAGTGGCGCCTGAAATCGGCCGACGGCGTCGCCATTGGCTTCATTCTTGCCTGGCTGTTTGGCGACCTGGCTAATCTTGTGGGCTCCATCCTCGGCGGGCTGCGGCCGAGCCTCATCTTGCTTGCGCTGTGGTTCTGCTTCAGCGATACGTTGCTGCTCGTTTCCTACTGGTACTACAAGCGGATCGCGGAGAAGTCGTCGGTTCAGAACCTCGCTGCCAGGTCTCGCACTTTGGATCCGAGCCATGCCGATGCCGAGACGGGCTCACCGCGGCCGGCAAGCAGCCCCGTCGCGTCCACGCCTTTGCTTCACGAGGAAAACGCTCCGGAGGTTGCAGAGGGCAACAGCGCTGTACATAGACGCAACTGGCTGCTAAGCACTGGTCTGCCCGCTGTTTTCGTGATTGTCATTGCTACGCTGAGCTACTTCATCTCGGACTCGGCCTCCTCGGAGGATCCAGATGCGGAATCGAGCTTCACTGCTGAGTTTCTCGGCTACGCCTCGGCCCTGCTCTACCTAACGGCTCGCATCCCGCAGATTGTCCAGAATCATAAGCGGAGGTCGGTCGAGGGGCTCTCGATGACCTTCTTCACCCTAAGCATCTTGGGAAACGTCACGTACGCCGGCCAGGTCGTCCTGTACCGAACGGACCGTGAGTGGATCATCACATACATTCCCTGGCTGCTGGGATCCCTGGGAACAGTCGTTGAAGACCTTATCATCCTGGCGCAATTCCACGCTTACAGCAAGAGCAGTGCGATCTAATAGCAGCGCGTGTTGTGTAGTCTAGGAGTAGAGGGGTCCTTGGTCCATGGGAGCGGCACAGCTGCGTGCTGCTCGACAGAGGACACCCTCAAATGTAATATTTATTCGTATTCGTATTGCTGCTGTATAAAGCTATTTTCATGCGACTACAATTCGTCGTGGACGCGCGGGGCATCGAGCGAGTCCGGCATGGCCATGATGTTGGCGACGAGGCCAGCCCACCCGGTAAAGGCCTTGGCGCCCTTCGGCGCACCGGTCGTGGCCTCGTACGACTCCCACACGAATCCTGATGACTTCCACTGCTTGTAGATGTTTTTAACGACGTTGCGTCGAAGTTCATGGTACGCCTCGGCCGCCAAAGACTTGACCTTGTTCGACGTCTTCGCCTCGGGGCTCGCATAGTATTGCAGCGCGTCCAGAGCCAAGAAGTTCATATTGTTCCAGACCGGGCCGCGCCAGTAGTTTTCGTCCTTGCCGAAGAAGGGGTCCTTCTTACTGAGACTGCGGACTCCGCCCACAGACCACAGCTGCTCGGGGTCTTTCAAGTCTTGCAGCACGGCAAGCAGCTGGTCTTCCCGCGTCTCCCGCACGAGCTTGAGGAAGAACGGAAGGTGCGTCACGTACCCAACGTGGCATACATGGGCGTCCTCCTCCCACTCGTCGACCGTGATGTCACAGAATGCCTGGTTCTCAGAACTCCAGAACACCTCTTCAAGGTTCTTCTGGATGCCCTCTATAATGGAGTTGAAGTACGCGATATCCTGGGGCAGGTCGAGCATCTCGGCCATGCGTGACAGGCTCTGCGCCATAGCACCGACCCAGGAAACAAGGTCGACGTGCAGCTCTCCATCGTTCGGCTCGGGCGCACGCGGGTAATCGTCGAGCCCGCTGGCCAGAATATGCGTGGGCGTGCGTCCGCGCCATCTATACACTTCCTTTGACGGGAATTCCCGGTCCAAGGTAACGGTTTCTCCCTTTTGGCCGCGGCGGAACCACTCGAAGTGGGTCTTCAACGCAGGGTAGAACTCGTTCAGCAACGCCTTGTTGCTCTTCACCGAGCTCAAGTGAGCCAGCGCCATGACCAGCGTCGGAGGATTCGCGACGCTGGGATCCTGGATCTGGAACTCGGGCGGGACCCTGCTTCTTCCGTCCTCGCCAAGAATCTGTTCACGCTCGATCCAGCCATCCTCGTTCATGGTTTGGAACCACGAGTTGATGATCTCAAGCACAAGGTCCGTGTCAAAGTCCATCAGTGCAAGCGCGTTAAAGCCCTCGTCCCAGTAGAATCCGCGAGGGAAGAAAGTCCGCGACGGCGTTCCGGTGAAGAGTTCTCTCGGCTCGCTCGACACGACGCCTTCATCGCTCTGGATAAGGCTGTCTCCATAGAAGTAGCCCACGCCTCCAGCAATGCTCGAGATCATCTCCCGCGCGAAGTTGTAGAAGCGTTCGTCCTTGTCGTAGGGGCTTTGCAAAACGAGCGCATCGTCGAACTTCTTGCGCTGCTTCTCTAGAACAGCCTCAAGCCGGTCGTCAAACGACTCCGATGCGGAGAACCCCTCCGACTTCTCGGGAACGAACGAGACCGTGTACTCGAACGGCCCCTTGAATGTCTTTTGAATTAGGTGCGTGTTCCCGCCGAGCGAGTCGTCGTCGCCCAGGCTCAGCACGGACCAAACGGGCACGTCCGAGTTCTCGTCGCCGTACTGGGCCAAAAACTTCGAGACGTTGTCCTGGACCAGCGTCAAAAATACGTCCCGCGTCTGCCACAGGTGGCCCTTCGGAACCTGCAGCGAGAAGTAGTGTGCATTCTCGGGCGGCTTGACATCCGAGTACTCGTGCGGATGAGTGGGAATGTCTCCCTTGCCAGCAGAGACGGACATCACGAACCTTCCGCCAAGATCCTGGGCGAACCCGTGCAAGTCGACGTTGCCCTCAATGCCGCGAGGGCTCAGCTTGTGCTTCGATTTCGGCGACAGCGCGAAGTAGTCGCGGCCCGCGGACTCGGGGTCCGCGCTCTCGAGGCCGGCATACCACACGGTGGTCAGAACAGAGTCGGGAGCCTGCTCGCCCTTGACGCGGACTTCCCACGCGAGCCCGTCTTGAGACTTGACGAGCTCGGTCGTGAGGTTCACGCCGTGCTCCGTGTCGTAAATGACCTGCCGGCCGCCGGTGCGCGGATCGTACTCCGTCCAGCCGAACTTCGACACGAGGTCGTCGTTCGTACAGTCGTGGCGGATCCGCCCGAAGCCGGCGAGGTTGTTTGTCTGGTACCACATCAATCCCGTGAGCAGCGACTCCGGCATGCGCGGCCGCATGCCGAAATACACGTTGGGGCGGTACGGACCCCACAGAAGTGAGTTGTCTTCGGCACACGCCAGCGTGAAGACCCAACTGGCCAGCACAAGCAACTGCATCATTCTGGTTGCCGGTACTGTGCTATGGTTTAGTGGTAGACGCGCTGCTACGTGTGGCTATGTGTCGCGACGTGATCCGACCCTTGCCCCTTATTAGGCTGTTCAGCGGAGTGCTTTCGGTGCTGTTCGGTGTGATTTAGTTCTGTTTGGACCTGCTTAGTGCTGCTTGGCTCTACTCGGTGCTCCGCAGTGCTAGTTAGTACCTTTCAGCCCACCCCGATTTAGTGCTGTACTGTTCAGCAGTGCTATCCAGTGCAATTCAGCGCTGATCAGTGCTACTCACTGCCACTCAGCACTAGTCAGTGCTATTCGGTGTTAATCGGTGCTCAGCTATACACCCGCAACTCGGTGTCCTACTACTCGGAGAAATAAATGAGCGAGTCGGTGCCGAGCACCTTCCCGCCGGGCGAGGCCAAGGTGTTGACGGAAATTGCACAGTTATTAGATACAGGATTAACATTAGAGTCGCTGGAAGATATCCAGCGCGCATGTGCGGCAGGCGTGCCCCCTGACTGCACTGTGCAGGCGCTTGCTTCCAGCGATAGAATAAATAGATGAACCGTCATTGCGTCAAGCTCGTGCGCTTTCTTGGCTTTTTAGACTTATGCTTGTGTTTTCTTTTGGACGATCTCAGCGTAGGCACGGGCTGCGACTGCGGCGCGTCGATCTCGCTCGACATGATTCGACTCGTGTACGTCGGGAGCTGGGTCGGCTGTGAGTTCGCCTGCGACGGCTGCGAGCTCTCGATGTCCATCTCGTCTTCCGACCACTCTGCGAGAATGTCTTGTGTTTCCTTCGAAACGGGCACGGAGGGTGTGTGCCACGATGCTAGTTTTTCTTGGTGCAGCCCGGCAGCAGCCGCCATGTCGGACACGATTGTGTCCACGGCGCGCCTGCGCTGGGCAAGCGCTTCCTCGCTCACCGACGCCGGATCGGCCCGCAGCCGCTGCTCCAATGGCGAGACCCACGCCGCGTTGCAGTGTTCGCGGAAGCTCTCGAGATCCACAACGTCAACATGGAACATGGCCGCGTCGCGCGGCTCGCTCGCACGCCCCGTGTCTTCAAGCGGCTGGAACGCGACATCGTAGAGCCTTTCGAAATTGTAAACGTACGAGGAAGTCCAGTTGTTCAGCAGATCAAACGGCTTGGTGCGGTCCAAGGCGTTCTCAAACGCTTTGCCGGAGTCCACGGACGTGACCGCTGCGTGCGGCTCGGGAACGTCGATCCTGTCGTCCATCGACTCTCCGAGCTTCGCCTCGTTCCATTGCTGTTTGTACAGGCCTCCCTGAGCGCCCACGCTGTACAGGGAGACGCCCGTGGCATTCGACACGGTGATATGGCTCTGTGGGATGATGGTGGGCCACGAGTCCATGAAATACGTATCGTCAAGAAGTGTAGGAAGCTTGTCGGTTGTCCCAAACAGGTTCGCGAGCGTCATCGGCATGAGCTGCGAGGTCACTGTCACGAGGCTGTGGTTGCGATGCGAGCCCCTATACAGGGAAACGGAGGAGTCCGACGTCGCCAAAGAATGCTCAACCGACAGCGCTTGAGACTGGCCGCCTGCGGCGATCCAAACAAGATCATAGCTCGTGAGTGCAAACGCCTCGCGGCCATCGATGCCGCCGTCCAGGTCCCGAATATGCCGCTGTCTGTCGTCGAAACTCAAGACTGAGTGCTGGCCGCCCGCAGCCTGAGGCGGCTCGCGGAAGTCGATTGTCGCCATCGAGTACCGGTTGCACCACAAAGCAACGCTCGGCGAGCCACCAAGACCACCGAGAACTCGGCTCCAGCCTCCTATAGACCCCCTTGGTTTGGACTGCTGCCATTTGCACTGTCCCGCGCCCGCATCATACAGCATGACCGTCCCGGCAACCGACGTCGCCAGCACATCGGTCGCCGCGCCCGAGCTTGCAATTGATGCATGCATGAAATCCCCATCAGCGAAATACTGCGCGTGCCCGTTTTCAGCAGTCATTGCGAGGCCGCGGCGTGTGCGAACCAGACCCAGCTTATCGACCTGGAGAACCGGACTGCAAACGTCGATCCGCACAATGAGCTCGTCGCGTTTCGCCGGGTCGAAGTAGTTCACAACCGTGTCGTCTGCGTACGCAGCAATCGAGGATTCGGGGGAGATCAGCGAGATGCGGCGGCTCATCAATGGATCGACAGTTGCCGGGGAAGTCAGGATCTGAGACTCGTACGCGTGCGTTCTCAAAAGCTCCAGGTCCACGCCTCCCAGATCCATCGAATTTACAAACGCGTTCAGCGAGTTCATTCGCCGATTCGCGTGCTCGCCGAACTGACTGACAAGCCCGATCGGCTCAAGCAGCTTTGTTGTGCCCCCATTCACGAAGCCGCCGACCCTGTGCTGGCGCGCAATGATCGGGTTCAGGTTCCTGTCCAGAGACACGCCGCCAGGCACACCATAGCCAATCTGTGCTGTCCCAGACCCGGGCCATTTCTGGAGGCCCATCACGGCCTTTGAAAATAGTAGTAGAACCCTTAATGCGTAGAACCCTAAACGCTGGTGCGCGCCTCGAGCACAAAACCGGTAACAGATATTTGACTTAGATTGCATGGCGTTAGCTGGTTCGTACTACTGATTTGATATTCGCTGATTTAAATAAGCTGGGCATGAGCTTTATATACAAACGGTCATATTATTTCTTTTCGAATCGAAGATCCCATCCGATCTTCGGGCCCAGTTCGGGCAGCATCTCCGCTACGTGAGCAACATCCTTGTCTCCGCGACCGCTCACCGTGATGACAATGTCCTGGTCCTTGGGAAGCGTGGCCGCGAGCTCGGCCGCCTTAATGATTGCGTGCGACGACTCAACGGCAGGTATGATGCCCTCGGTCTCGCTGAGCAGACGGAACCCGCGCAATGCATCCTCGTCGTTGCAAGCAATGAACTGGGCGCGGCCACTTGCCTTCCAGGAGGCGAGCTCCGGGCCAACGCCGGGGTAGTCGAGTCCGGCACTGATGGAGTGTGTGTCTGTGATCTGGCCGTCCTCAGACTGCAGCACGTAGGTCTTGGCGCCGTGCAGCACACCCGGAACACCAGCAGACAGCGTGGCCGCGTGGTGCTTGGTGTCAATGCCTTCGCCGCCGGCCTCGACGCCAATGAGCTTCACCTGCTTGTGGGGGATGAACTCATTGAATGAGCCCGCGCAGTTCGAGCCACCGCCGACGCACGCAAATATGTAGTCCGGGAACTCCTTGTGCGACGGGTGGATCTTTCCAAACTCCTCGTGGACCTCTTTGCCGATGATGCTCTGGCAAGTGCGCACAATAGTCGGGAACGGATGCGGGCCCGTGACGCTTCCAAGAACGTAATGCGTGTCGTCCAGACGCGTCACCCAGATGCGAAGAGCTTCGCTGCAGGCGTCGCGCAGTGTCTTCGTACCGCTGTGAACCTCGACGACATCAGCGCCAAGTAGCTTGATACGGAACACGTTCAATGCCTGGCGGCGCACGTCCTCAGCGCCCATCACGATCGTGCACCCCAGTCCGAACTTAGCGGCCGCCGTCGCCGTTGCGACACCGTGCTGGCCCGCACCGGTCTCGGCAATGACCTTCTTTTTGCCCATCCGCTTCGCGAGGAGCACCTGCGCAAGGGCGTTGTTGATTTTGTGACTACCGGTGTGGTTGAGGTCCTCGCGCTTCAACCAGATGCGCGCGCCGCCCATCTTTTCGGTGAGCCTGTCCGCGAGATGCAGCGAAGACGGCCGGCCCATGTAGGGGTAGTATGACTTGATCTCTGCCCAGAAGGCCGGGTCGTCGCGCGCATCCAGGAAGGCCTGCTCAAGCTCTTTCAAGCACTGGTGCAGGATCTCGGGGACGTACTGTCCACCGAACTCGCCGAAGCGGTCACTGCCCTCCGTGATCGCAGTCGCAGCGGCCTCGATGGCCTCGGCCGTGTCGGCCGCACCAAAGACGGGCTGCGTGTTCTCGATAATCGTGTTTTCGTCGACCTTGCGGTTTCCCACGACCTCGTTGATGTACTCGACGACCTTCTGCGTCCGCTGCTCCTTCGGCGTGTCGCCAATGAGCGACACGAGGTAGCTGCCAATGACGACGCCATCAGCCACCTTAGACACCTGCACAAAGTGCTCGCGGGTCGAGATGCCGAACCCCACGGCCAGCGGCGTGTCTCCGCTCTTGGACCGCACGCGATCCAACAGATCCTCGATGTGGGCCGACAGCTTGCCCGTGGCGCCCGTCGTGCCCATGCGGCTAACGACGTAGATGAACGTGTCCGCGATTCCGGCAAGCGTCTCAAGGCGGTCGTCGCTCGTGCTCGGCGCAACGAGGGGGATGTAACTCAGCGACTTGTCGGCGCATACCGAGCGGAACCGCGCAGCCTCCTCGGGGGGGATGTCGCAGAGCAAGAAGCCGTTGGCTCCGCTGTCTCTTGTGGCCTGCACAAATTTCTCCTCACCGTACTGCAGGATCGGGTTGTAGTAGCCCATGAGCATGATGGGGACCTTGACTCCCGCGCTGCGCGCCTTCTTCACGGTCTCGAGAACAACCTTCAATGAAACGCCGTTCTCCAATGCAATTTGGTTGGCCTTCTGGATGACGGGACCATCCGCAATGGGGTCGCTAAAGGGCATGCCGAGCTCAATCACATCGACGCCGCCCTTCTGCAGCGCAAGCATGAGCGGCACCGTCTCCTCTACCGATGGGTATCCCACCGTGAGGAAGGTGACCATGGCGGGGCGGCCCTCCTTCTTACACTGCGCAAACGTGTCTCGCAAGTGCTGTGACATATTAACAATTTTAGCAACCTTCTGAGTATACTAACTGGGCTGGCTAACAAACTGCGCGAACTGCTTGTTATATATATACGAACAAATTGACTCATCACCGCTTTGACATTTCGGCCCGGGAATATCGGGGCAGGGGTAGTACCCACAGCGGCTTGGAATAGCTCAGCATAGATTCGAAGCTTCTAAGAAGCGCTGAGCTCGGGGCGCCCGGGGCGGCTGATTCTGTGAAGCCGCGGCCGAAACTTTTAGCGGCTGCCTCTGCGTTATGTATTGAATAGCAAACTCCAATCCACTAGGTTAGGTCATAGAACTCTGCGCCAGAGCTTTTGTTGTTCGCCTGCAGCCCGTGGCCATCAGAGCCTGCCGGCCCCTCGATCCCGTTCAATTCGTTGATCACCGGCTTCATTTCAAGGTACTCGGCCTCCAGAGTCTCCGAGGTCGCCTGCCAGTCTAGGAGATCCTGGGCCACGCCCTTGAACAGCTGCACGTTGCTAGCGTCGTCGCTGGCAAACGCAACCTTGCGGATCATCTGAGGTAGAAGTGCCCTCGCAGATCGCAGCCGCTGCTGGAGATTCTCCAGCCTCTCCACATCTGTCGACATCTGGCTCGCAACCTTTGACTGGCAGCCTCTACTCTCTAGCTGGTTACCTGGTTAGTAATCGGCGGTGCTCGACTGAATCAAGCGTTGCGGACGCTGGGGCTGGAACTGGAATAAGCATTCGTGAATTCAATTGAGTCTCATTACGATAGTTGGATTCCTTTTTATGGCTTGTTTTTTTCAAGCTGAGTTTTCAAGCTAGGATTTCGTGCTGGATTTTTCGTGCTGGATTTTTCGTGCTCTATATTTTAGATTATGGGGCTGCTATAATTGCTTCCTTGTCAGAATTGGAATGACATTTCGACGGAATTTCGACGAAATCTACTAAAGCGTAATAGTTATTGGCTGCGCTTCATCTTCTCTCTTGGCTTGCTTTGCGACTTACTTTTTCAAGCTGGGACTTTGTGATCAGATCGCATTAAGCTTGTTAGGATCCATTTGAGACAGATATGAGTAGTGAAATATATACATTGACTAAGAGATTCGTGTTGGCGCTCACTGCGTGCCCACTTTAAAGCTTCTGGCACGAGCGGCAGTCCTTCACCTCCACAGAGCGGTTGAACTCTTGCGTGGAGGACGGGACATCAATGGCCGGGTTCTCCGTGAAGAAGCCGTACGGAGTCAGCTGCATGGTCAGCTTCTCAACGGGCATGACCGGCCAGTCCTCAGGACGGACGTGGTGCGTCAGGCCGAACGAATGCCACAGGACAATGTCCTCGTTGCGCACGGCTTCCTTGCGCGCGACGGCATCAGTGACACCGCCGCTCTCGCGGGTCGACTGGTTAGTCCAGACACCACCGCCGAAGAACTCATTGTCGCGGTGCTTTGTGACCCAGAAATGGTGCGAGGCAAAGTTGGCACGCGCCTGTGCAATCGAGCCCTTCTGGGCCATCAGAAGCGCCGTATTCACCGGGATGAGTTTGTAGCCCACAGGCTTCATTGTGACAGGGTTGATCTTGTTCTCGTTCACGATGTTGATGTAGCGGTTCTTGGCAATATCAGCATCAAAGGCCGACGACACCTCGACATTCTTGGGGTCGTTGTAGAAAGCAGTGCCCTTCGGGTTCAGCTCGTCCCACGGAGCCTGCACGGTGTCGCACACCTGCACAGTGTTGCTGTGTCCGTCAACCGCAGGGTCGATGCGCACGGAGAAAACGTGCTGGTGAGAAGCAGCGAACACACTCGGCGACACGACCGTGCCCCACTTAGAGATCTTGCCGGGGTCAATGTACTGTGTGGAGACAACACCGGTTGCGCGGACCTCAAGGTTGATGCCACCAGCCTGGTCGAATTGCCAGATGAAGATGTACTCGTAGTTCGCAACAGTGATCACCGTCTGCAGAACGAGAATGCGGCGGCGCGCAACGCGCCCGACATTCGTGCGGAAGTTCGTGTGCTTCATCAGGATGCCGTCATCCTGCTCGTGCATGCAGACCACATTCGGGCGGATCTCGACGCTGCCGTCCGGGTTCACAAGCGTTCCGTCGAAGTACTTGATCAGTCCCAAGCAGTCGCAGCCGAGACCCAATGAGTTCGCGGAGTAGCCCGCGCCAATGTCGCCAAGGTCAAAGGCCTGCTTGCGATGCAAAGGAGGACGCGGGTCCGCGTAGGGCACAGACATCTCGGAAACCGAGAGACGGTAGAACGTTTGACGGCCGTCGTAACGAACGTCGTGCAGCACAGGGCCTTCACGCGGGTTGAATCCCACACGGAAGGACCATTTCTGCCACTTGACCTCCGAACCGTTGATGTCGAATGACGCGCCCTCGGGCTGTGTAACGTTGTACGGCTTAAGGTCGGTGCGCATGCCCTCAGTGCGGAGCTCGGGCAGGTAATCCCTGTTCTCAAAGTCCTTTGTGATGGGATGCGACGTGTTGCGGGTGTGGTAGTTAAAGCCGTGGTCGTCATCACCGTCTCCACCCGTGGCGCACCAGTCAATTCGGACGAATTCGTTCGTGACAATGTCGAAGATCGGGCAGAACGGCAACGGACGCGCGTAAATGTTCGACTCGGCATGCATTGAGACTGGGTCGCGCATGTACATGAGGAAAGTGACATAACGCGGCTGCAAACCTGCAGAGTCGGAGCCATACATCCAGGCATCCGGAGCAACGGCCTTGACATCTTCGTCGGTAAGGCCGAGCTTCTTGAATGCCTTGTGGACCTCAGGGTGCTTCATCATGATCTCCTCCAGAGCGTCGAACTCGACCTGGTCGCAAGGAGGGTGCGCGCCCTTAGGGAAAAGTTGGCGGCCAAGCACGATCTCAGCATCGAGATCCAGCCAAAGCTCCTGAGCGCGGTACTCGTTCAAAACGAAAAACACGCAGTACGCAACACGCGGAGGGGGGCTGATGGGGCTTCCCGAATGCTCGGCATCCAGGTATTTCACCATTTCCCGCTTTGGGGGCTCTTGAGCCTGGACATTCTTGATGTGGATCTGTTTACCAGGGTTGGCCTTGACAAGGAGAGCTACTGCCTTCTTGGCCTCGGCCTCGGTGAGCTGGTCGAAAGGATGCGGACGCGACATTCGGTCCAGATGCTTGTATTTGTTTCGTGAAGTTCAACTGGAGTTCCTAGGAAACCACTGCATATATAGTCCACATCGCGGTTAGGTCAGCGGCAGCATAACTGCGGGTTGCCCTAGCCCGATATTTACTCTTTTATGCGAATTTCACACTGTTTCTGCCATGTTCGGTTGCTAAGACACCTCTCACTATGAACTTTGGCTTTTGTTATATATAGCAGCCGTTTTTGGTACGAAACCGCCAATCTCTTTACTTATTCACAGTGAAATTTCGACGTAAATCCTAGAGGGGATATTAAGGGCTCGGGTTATTTTTAATGGAAAGTTTAGGCGATGATCAATAGCAGAGATTTCAGATCGCGCTTACTGGGCGCGTAACCGCCAGGTGTCGCGAACCCGAGTAAATACGCGGCAAAGAATAACAAGCAGTATATATTTCAGTTCCGAATTTTGAGGACACCAGGCTAATTCCTAGGCGCTTAGCTACTGGCATTATTCAGAAACATGTTCAGAATAGGGCACAGCTGGAAGCCGTTCTAAGTATGTACAATAAATAGTATGTGTCTGCTCGGCTCAAATACGCTGAGGCGGTTCTGTACGAGCCTCATGAGCCAATTTTCTTGCCTCATGCGTGCGTGGGCATAAGATTGGGCATACCCAGATGTTTTTGAGCTTGTTCGGTGATCTTGATCCAAGGGATCCGGCTTTCGAGAGGTACATCTTCTGTGCAATTAGCCTTGAAGTTCGAGGGGCTCATTGGGATAGCATTGTGGAACCGCGAGCTGTTCAAGGTGCCCAGCAGCATAGCCCCTTGTGCGGGGGTGGCCGGCTCGAACTTGGTAAGGGACGCGAAGAGGCTTGCTGCTCCGCTTTCGAAGGAGTCTGCGTGTCTGATGAATGATTTGCACATGAACAGAAGCAGTTCTGGCGAGACTTCATGTCCGCTCATGGCAGCAGCCAGTTCTTCCGGCCTGTGTTTAATGATGTCTCTTGCACTCAAGTACCAGATATATCTCCAAGTGTTTTCATCGATCCCAAGCTTGAGCACGTCTTGACTGTCGAGCAATTTGAATGCCCGCGTTCGCAAAATGTCAAAGGACAGTTTCGGTGTCAGGTTTCGTCCGTCACGGACGTACTTTTTCACAAATTCCGCGGCAGTGCCCTTTCTCTTTAGATGCTCGAGAACCGTGATTGTTGCCTCAGGGCTCTGAAGCAGCTGTTCAGCCTTGGCAGTAACGTTGTCGTCGGCGCCAGCGCCTCTAATAAACGATCTTGCGAGCTCACGCGCAGTGGCCGGGGAGTATCTCGTTCCGAGCGCCGAGAAATCCTCAAGAAGCCCCAGGGCTGCTTGCGTATCTCCCTGCCTAATAAACGATATAATCAAGGAGGCACTGACACTTTCATGAGAAGCGAGAGCGGGAAACTTCTCGAGCAGGATTTCGAATAGCGGCATGAAATTCTCCTCGCTATGCAGCTTGCTCGTTGCCGACAGTTTGAAAGCGCCAGCAAGAAGGAGCAGCCTGCCGTCTGCTTCGATCTCCTCGACTAAGGCTGTGGGTAAAGCCTGAGCAACTCGTGCGCTCATTTCCCAGCTCCGTGACGACAGAAGCGCATGGAAGATAGTTTCCAGGTGTGAAGGAGAAAAGCCTAACTCGAAATAAGCTTCAGTCCAGTCCCTGAGCTGCTGTCTCGCCTCGGCCGGTGACCTGCCTCTTCTTAGCTGGTGAGCCCACGCATTGATCAAGGAAGTAACGACGCGCGGAGTCAATGCTTGGGGGTGGTTTGCACGAGCAGCCCGTGCCAGGCGCGCAGCCTCTGACACAAGCCCAGCATCTAAATGATAAAGGATGCCCACTTCTTGCCAGAGCGTTTGGTGATCTTCATGGCTGCGGCGCGTGCTCCATAGCTTCAGGGCCTGAAAAGCCCGGCCATTAGCCACCAGGCTGTCGAGAAATTCGATTTCGTTCACTTGATCGAATCGCACTGTCTTCAGGCGGTAAATATATCGGCCAATGTCGCTCATGAGCTTGTAACGAAGATCCGCATTCTCAACATCCTTCGCCGACTCAAACAACCGAACAAATAGATCGACATGGTTCGGAGATTTCGCCTTCATTGCAGCCTTCGCCAGCATCTCCACGGACTTCCAGAACTGCGCGTCCAGGGTCTCTGGTGACTGCGCCGAGTCGAGGAAGTCAGAGATCACAGAGGCGCTGAAATCGTCCGAGGTTACCTCGCCCGCCTTGCCCGATGTTTTCGAGTGGCGCATTTCGTCCAGGATCTGCTTCCGGATCTCGCCTGGATAGGCTGCGAGCTGCGCGTCGATGTTCACGGGCGGGTCTGCCCTGCGCACGGTGCGTATGCTGCGGGTCTGAGTCTGCTGTGCTATGTTCGGCAACGCATTTCGCCATGCATTGCATCGCAGCAATAGTTTGGACTGCACAAACATTTGCAACCACGCGAGCGAAAAAAAAAAAAGGCTCAGAATTGCAGTCGATCCACTGTTTGGGACGCTTGTTCAGAGACTTGGGCAAAAAAACAAACTCCCACACCGAGAGTCGAACTCGGGTTTGCCCGGCACTTCCTCCTGGTTAGGTTTGAAAGCGGACCGTGCTAGCCGTTACACTACATGGGACTAATCCTGCAACCCTCTCCAACATACCTCACATATGTGCACGAGAGATGCGGCTAGCATGTAGAGCACGAAGTGCGCGGTGAAGGCGAGCAGTAGACCCAGATTCCGGCACAAGGAAACCAGTTGGCCTCCGTGAGGTGCCCACAGCAACTCCACCGTCCTCAGCACCGCTTCGCGGCGATTATTTGCGGCCCCATCCCGCGCGCTGTCGGCGGCTCCCGCTCTCTGGCTGTGAGGTGGGTTACTAATTCAAAAGTTTTCATCGCGAGCTCTTACACTGTTCTGGAATCGAATGAGCGACGGCCAGAACTACATTATCGTGAACAACGAGGCCGGCAGCGCTATTTCAGATGGTGTGACTGATCTTGTTCGTTACATTGACGGTCGCAACAAGGACACAGCGCTGGCCCCGCTTGCGGACGAGTTCAAGCAGGCGTTGGGCGCCGACGGCTCTGAGGAGCTCCCGCTGCCCGCGAAAACGCAGCAGATCTTCGCGAAGATTGCGGAGAATGCCGGGGCGTTGCTGAAGGCGCCTCCCTCGGAGTTCGAGTCTGCATTCAACCTGCTGTGGTACGTGCTGTCGTCTGCGCCGGACTTCGACGCGGTCACGACGATCGCCTTGTCGAAGCTCATGGCCTCGTACCCTTCTCTGCATGCGCAGCAGCTCGCCTTGCTGGCTGTGCTCGGCAGTTTGTTCAACATCACGTCGGCGTCGAGCCCACAAAAGCCTGCGGTGTTCTCGCACCTCGTTGATCTGGCTGTGCACGCCCACGCTGCCGACCAGTTTGTTCCGCAGCTCCCCCAGCTGGCTGAGTGGCTGCGAAGCTGGCAGATCCCGGAAGAGAAGAAAGAGCAGCTTGTGACGAAGCTTGCGCAAAACGTGAGCAGCCGCTACCAGGCCAGCGTGCGCGAGAGCCTGACGCTTGTCGTCTCCACACTGCCGCAGCTCCACGGCGTCGCGAAGCTGCTCGTCGACCAGGTTTTGAACGACCTCTCTGTATACACATTTGACACGCTGCTGGTTCTCCCGGGCGTCCAGGCTCTGAAGGGCAAGAGCGACGACGCAGTCGAGGCGATGCAGTTCATTGCTGAGGGCGACTTCGCCGGCTTTTCGCAGCTTAATGGCAGCGCTGCGAAGTCCGCTACGGTCGTGCGCAAGGCCCGCGTCACCACGATCGCGCGCCTCGCATCGAGCTCGCCAACGAACGAGCTCAGCTACGCAGACATCAGCTCGGCTCTCGGCATCAGCAGCACGCAGGTCGAGGCTCTGCTCGTTGACACCATAAAGGCGGGCCTCGTGCGCGGCCGCATGAACCAGCTCCAAGAAAAGTTCTACGTCGAGTCCGCCACGGTCGTCGGGCCCGTCTCCGACCACCACTGGGACACAATCGAAGCCCGGCTCGGAACCTGGAAAAAGTCGCTTTCCGCCATCTTGGATGTCTCTAAGCACGCACGCAGTAATCACGTTCTAGTCAAGAGTCTCAACAAGCTTGAGGTCTAATTATTATATACATACCGAACCAGTACGTTCCATGAACCACTCTTGATCTGCCTTAGTCTCGCTGCCCTAGCGACGCTCTCTGCCTTAGTGGATCTCTCCGCCTTAGTGAATCTCTCCGCCTTAAGGATGGGTCTCCAGCCTTGGCACTTCGTAAGCAGCTTCTCAGCCATTTCATCGCCTCGGCCATTCCTGTGAGCTGACTCTAAAATGGGTCTGAAGGCAGTGTATCGCCATGGCAGCGAAGAAAAGGTCTTCAGCAAAGAGACAGAGTCCACGCCGCCCCCAGAAGACTCGAGTAGAGACGCCGCGGTTGTGCCCAGCGCCGACGATCCACTGTATGAGCTTCGTAAGGAGGTAACGAGCGTGCAGTTCCAGATGAACCAATTCTTGACTGAACGCATGGCAATTGCTAGCAAAAGACAGAAACAGTAGATCGCATCCATACTGATACCGGGGGAATAGAGAGGAGGGGGTAATGTTGTCCTTTAGCACACCCTAGACGATCTATAGCGGTCGTTCGTGCAATGCTCGCTCTTTTCGACAGTTCAGCCCTACTTTGTCGTTGCAGCTCTTGTTCTAGCATTTGCGCGTGCTTGAACTGCGACTCATAGCTCATGCTGTAGAGCTGTGCTAGGAACACAGCATGTATGGTTTGACTCAGAGGTCGTCAGGCATGTCGTGCCTGCTTATCTGTATAAAATACTTGACTGTGGAGCTTGTTCTGCAGGTTAAGTTGAACTGTCGCCTTACATTAAATAAGACCTTGTTCTACGATCCACACTATTCTATCGCCAACTGGTTTCAGCAGCTCTCAAGAGGCACTACGAGGCCACAGTTTACCGTGTTTGCACGTCTACATATGTGCGTTTGTGTGTGTTTTGTGTTATTATCTTCAACTATCTCGATACTAATTACATACAGAGTAGTCTAGTACAAGCAAGAACAAGCTTACAAGTCCTTCTTGAGAGTGCCAAGGAAGGCAGCCTTCTCGGCCGGGGTCTGGAAGCGGCCCTTACCGAACTTGGAGGCAGTGTCGATCCACTTGAGCTCGACCTTCTCGAGGGCAAGACGCGAAGTGTGGACCTTGAGCGACTTACGGAGGGTGACGACACGCTTCTTCACACCCGGGATCGAGCCCTTGATGAGAAGGAAGTCGTTCTTCACGTCACCGTAACGCACGAAGCCACCGAGAGGAGTGATGTTCTTCTCCGTACGGTCGAAGTTCGTGCTGGCGTTGCCCTTGTCCTCGCCCTTACCGACGCGGTAGATCTTGTGGTGGATCGAGGTACGGCGGTGGTAACCGTCCTGACCGGAGCGGGCCACGGTCCACTGGACGTTGGCCGGGTGCCACGAACCAATGCAGGCAACCTTACGCAGACCACGGTGGGTCTTACGGGGGAGCTTCTTGGTGCCCCAACGAGCGGTAGTACCCTCGTAACCTTTACCCTTCGTGACGGCAATGACGTCGATCATCTCGTCCTGCTCGAACACGGAGCTGACGTCGACGGTCTTCTCGAAGTGGTTCTTGGCGAACTCGACCTTGTCGGCGACAGAGCCACCGTTGACCTGGATCTCGGCAAGGTGGGCCTTCTTCTGGCCGACGGGGGTCTTGCGGATCTGGGTGTGGGCAAGCACGCGCACAACCGAGGCGTACTTCTTTATGCGCTCGAGCTCCTGCTCGACCTGGGCACCGCCCTCAGCGTACTTCTTCGAGTAGCTGGTGAAGGCCTTCTTCTTGGACTTGTACCAGTTCTTGTAGAAGCGGCGCTTGACCTCGTCGCTGAGGTGCTCGGCCCAGACGGTAGCAAGCGAGCGCAGACCACGCGGCGTCTCGATGTAGCCAACGACACCAACAACAACGAGGGGAGGAGTGTCGACAACGGTGGCGGCCTCGACGATCTCGCGCTTGTCCATCTTCGAGCCACGACGGTCGAGCTCACGCACGATCGTCGTCATGCCGGCCTTGTAGCCAAGGAAGGCGGTGAGGCCCACGGGCTTCGAGCTGTCGTCCTTCGGGAACGACTTGATGTGTCCGCGGTGCGAGGTGGCGCGCTTGCGCGGGAGGAAGGCAAGCGAACCGTGACGGGGCTCTTCGTACTTACGGTGAGACATGGTGGATGTGTGAAGAAGTTGAAGGGTATCAAAAAGTTGATCAAGATATGGGTTGTGAAATTTTCCAAGGCCGCCCAGCCACAGACGCTCACGTGCAAAGTGGGATGAAAAATCTGTGTTGCGTGGTACTCACGCGTGCTTCAGGGCACGCAGGGAACCGAGGTGTGCCTAGGGCTTAGCTGAGTTAAGCAAGCCGCATCGGTTCACCTCCGGCGCGAAAACCCACCGTACGGCCAGAGCTCCAGGATACGGCGGCAACCCTCGTGCGCGCCTCGCACCTTCAGGCCCGCCCGTCGCGGTTCCTCGGTTGCCCTTACCTGTGACACCGCCATAGACCACGGAGCTCCGGGCCTCCTGTAGTAATAAGACTCCCAGCTATGATGCGTCCTCCTACGATGATGCGTCTTCGTACATGAACCCCTACCTCACGGAGTATGCCGTCGGCTGCATATTCCGGGCGGAGTGGAGCGATGCGGCCATTTTTGTTTCAGACACCGAGGTAAA